>JAODAL010019048.1:0-73065 GCA_025379985.1 Phyllomedusa bahiana
AGAATGCAGATTAACAAGGTTTATTTGGAAGGCAGAAAAAGAGATATCGCCTGCAGCGTCGCTTGTGTCGCACCATGGAAGCGAGTGGTTTGGGGTAGTTAAATAAAGTAAATAGTGCATGGAATATGTACAAGAGAGGGAAGGAAAGAGTAGCTGATGTTGACAGAATTATCGGGGGGTGGTAGGACAGGAGACAAATAGCTGTAAGATAGAGTGCAGCAGTGAACAAGGGGAATAATGGGTTGAAATACAAGAAGACAGGTTAATCACAAGACAGTTAATAAATCTTGACACCCTTCTGATCACTTATATTCAAATTCTGTCATAATTCATAAAAGCACTTATAAACTAGCACTTAAAAATCTGTCATTCAAATAGCTGACAAACAGACCCAACGTCTCAAATATCTACTATGTATTGTTCACTAATCCGTGAACGCAGAAGACAAAATTGGGTGTGGATACGATGAGGCAACATGTTAACAGAGAGAAAAATACATGAAAGGGATACTTTGCATATGATTTACATTACACATAAACAAAGGGCAGATATTGGGATATAGTAGGGGTTTAATGCAGTTACCAAAAGATATAACAAAAAGCACAGTAAATTAGAGCAGTGTGTATTGTCAGTTGCTGGATTCAGTAGTTACACATATAAACATATCTGTGAACAGAGGAAAAGGTGATGAAATGGCATTAAAGATGTAGTATGACGTATGTTCTGCCAAATCCCATGAGTTCTATGATTGTATTATGGGTAGGGCCATGATCAGGAGGCAGAATGGGATGCCTTAGGTCTTCTTCTCTTTTTACTCTATACAGCTCCCATTGAACAAACTATTAGCAGATTTGGCTTTCAGTACCATCTCTATGCTGATTAGCCTTAATTATAAACCTCTTGTGGTGGCATCACCCCAAGTTACTTCAAAACATTGATGATTTTCTGTCCGCTGTCTCTAAAATCATGTCCTCTGTTTATCTGTAACGAAACTTTACGAAAACTGAACTTCTTGCCAATTTGCCATCTACTAACAAACCTGAAACCAATATTTCAGTTTTGGTGTGTGGTACTGCCATAACTCCTAGGTAGCTAGGGTTATTGTAGACAATAATAAACTTTCCGCTCCATTAATTTAATCTCTTGTCTTAAGTCATCTAATAAAACAGTTCCAGAATCTGCCCTTTTCTCACTGTGAAAATGGCAAAAACTTGTATTGTTGAGTGCAATTATATGCCAAGACTCAGTGGTATGTTTTCACCATATGTTTTCCTTTATTACGTAAAAAACATCGCCATACTATTTTAGTTTTTCAGGCTTCTGTTGTACAAAAAGTTACTACCGTAACAATAGTAGTGTGTCACAAAACAAATAGGCATTACCTTAAACAAGCGCTCTGCAAGGCGTCTGGTAGAGAGGAGTAACTTAGACAACCGAGCCATACGCCGCAAGTGTACTACTACTATTGTTACGGTAGTAACTTTTTGTACAACAGAAGCCTGAAAAACTAAAATAGTATGGCAATGTTTTTTACGTAATAACGGAAGATTTATGGTGAAATCATACCACTGAGTCTTGGCATATAATTGCACGCATACATATGGACTTTGGGACAAGTGGGGAGCTCTTTCCTTTTACAAGACTCATATCTGTGTGTTCACATCCCTACGAAATAGCGGTAATTCTTTGATGGTTGGAAAAACTTGTATTGTTGCCTTTATGCATTTTGGTATTGATTACTGTAACTTCTTGCTAATCGGTCTTTCCTTCTCCAAACTTTCCCCTCTACAATCCATCCTGAATGCAGCAGCCAGGCACATCTTTTTTTTCCAGCTACTTTACCAATGTCTCTACACTATGTCAGTCACTGCACTGAATTCTAAACATACAATATAGATTACAATTTAAACTAATCACTCTCACCCACAAAACTGTCCACAGTGCTGCACCCCCCATCAATTCATCTCTCATCTGTGTTTACCATCATACCAGGATTCCATGCTCTCCATTACTGTAGATTAAATTCATCCATTATCCCAACCGCCCCACTCCCATCTCAATTTGCACCAGTTCTATGGATTGTGCTACCTCATACAATCAGATTAATTCACAACAGTCATGGCTTTAAGCATGCTCTAAAAATATATCTTCTTAGGCAGGTCTACCAAGATCCCTAAGAAGTCTTCCTTCCTCTTACTGCCTTTTCCAGCGTACCCCGCTTGAGAGTCTGCACGATGTCCAGGACGTACCCATACATCTATTTGCGGGAAGTCACTTCCCGCTAGGATGTATGGATATGTCCAATGTCAAGAAGAGGTTAAAGGGGTTTTACCATGAGGTACTCGTCGCTTGCATCTAGCTGTGAGCTGACCATGCAGCTGCCCTCTCCATTCACTTCTATGAAAGCTTCCAAATATAGCCGAGTGTGTCCAAGTGACCTGTGACTGCGAACGACTGTAGCTGCGAGAGGCTAGTGCAGGAGAGTTTACCTACTGGTGAAAGCCTTTAACCTGAAACATCCCTGGATGAATAGAATTTTTAAAAAAATAGAACGCCTTCATTCTATTTCATGTAACACAACATTAACTTTTACACAACAATTCAAATAGAGAAGCAATGTTTCCACAGCTACATAAATATGAAGACCATCCAATATTCAGCTGACACTTTTATGTTTAAATTTGAAACACCATTGAATCACAGTTGGTTTTATAAGGTTGACACTGATTTATTACAATTATAAAAATACATTTATTACTCTCCAACTTTATAACCCCTTACAAAACTCTATTTTCTTTTTCAGTACTTTTTGGAAAACTATTACATACCCCAAAAAAAGTTCTACTGATGCAATTTTTATAAAACACCTTTGTAAGAGCTGAATATTCAAACAGTTCTCTTTACAATGAGAGAGGAAGTTAAAACACTGCAACATTCTATTTACATGCACGTCAAAGGCTGAACTGGTTTAAAAATGTATCGCTTGGCAAATATTCTAAATCCAGTTTACAGCCTGGTTCAGTCACTTTATATGTCTTACTTTATGCCCTTTCCTCAATCCTCTTGCTGTGGACATTTCATCTTCCAATGCTTTAGCAATGTCTGGGGTAACATGTCCGAAAAGGGGACGCCGCCATCTAGTTTTAAGGCTCGTTAAATCATGAAAAGGGGGGCCCCTGAAAAAGGGAACCTGTAAAAAATCTGCATGGGGCTACCTTGCTTTGTAAAATTGATGCGCCCTACTAGGCGCTTTGCATAATTGCGTAAAACCCTAACTTTTTTTAAATGCGCCCTTTTGGGCATTCAAATTTTGGTCGTGCCTGCATATAATGCACGGGTTTTGGTGTACGACACTTCTTTTAATAGAAATAGGCTCAATATTTTTTTTTTGTCTCAAAATACACCATAAAAATGGCACTTTCTATTTGGACTGCCCGCCCTAATTTTTAAAAAGCAATGAATAAAAACCCCGGTTTACTTGCTAAGCACTTTTTCTTTATTCCGTATAAATACATATGCACCAACCATTCAGTTTTGGGTTTTTTAAAGGGAAACAAGTCATTTCAACTGCAGCGAAAAAAAATCAAAAGACAGGTAATTATTTTTACAATGCGCTTGGGCGTTCTGTCGAAGGAGTAGCGTGGCATACCGGTCGAAACCTGCACTGATTAACGGGGAACTCCCACCTTTCCAAGCCAAGATTTGTCCATACTGCTGGGTATCTGCAAAAATTCTCCCATGTGACTATACAGTACTATACTTTTTACTGCACGTAGAAGGAATTACTGCCTCGTTTACTGGGGCAAAGTGAATGAGATTTCAAGAAATTTCATATACACACTGTAGAAGCAATTTTGAAAGTAACAAGATAATTTAGAAACAAAAAAGGGAGTGAAAAATGAAATAAAAAAGTTTTTTTACTGTGTTTAAAAAAATTTTAGCCCCTATAAAATACTTTACTTTTTAAAATTTGCCGGTATATTTAAAGCCCCCCTTTTAAAAAATCAACATGGAAATGGAGCTCCATGGACCAAGAGAACGGGTCTCAAATATCATAATGAACTAAGATATCAACTATAAAATAAAAAAGACAAATAAAAACATATAAGGCTCTGATTGCGCAGAGGTTTAAGGGGGTGGGGAGCCTTCTCTCAGACGATATGCCGCACACTGCATCAAATTTGTCTGCATGGTTGTCATCCTAGAAGAAACTCTCTTCTAAAGATGATGCACAAGAAGGCCTGCAAACAGTTTGCTGAGGACAAGCAAACTAAGGACAAGTTCGGAAACCCTTTCCTGTGGGCGTATGAGACCAATTTAAAAATATTTGGTTCAGAAGTGTGAAGCCGGGATGCAACCAATGAGGGGTACAATGACAAATGTGTTTGCCTACGTAAGTATGGGAGTGGGCTGTCTGGTTTGGGGTGCATGATACTGTCACGTGGGAAAACGTTCATTGAGGGGAAAAAATGAATGCCCCAACATGTACTGGACACACTAAACGACCTGATTTCCCTTCCCCTTGACAAAAAAGGCTGCAGGGGAATATTCCAAAAGATAACAACCTCAAGCACACTCCCAAAAAACCACTGCTTTGCTAAAGAAAAGAGGGTAAAGTTGCAGGAAAGGGCAAGCATGTCCCAGACTAAAACCCCTTGAATATCTGCGGGGCATCTTAAAAAAGGGAAAGGGGGGAGTGCAAGGGTTTTAACACCACCCCTTTCCCATGTCATTTTTTTAAGGAGTGGAAGAGAATTCCGTGGCTGCACCTGTGAAGCTTAGTGAAAACATGTCCCAAGGGGGGTTTAAGGGAGTTCGGGGAAAAGACGGTGGGCACACAAAAAATTTACACTTTGGTACAATTTTCCATTTTTACTTAGTGGTGTACTCACTTTTGTTGCCAGCGGTTTAGACATTTAGGGGTTTTTGTTTAGTTAATTTGGGGGACATCAAATTTTCCTATTTTACAAATGTAACTACTACTTTTTTTTTGTATCAAAGTGTTATATCTTCAGTGTTGTCCCATTAAAAGATATAATACAATATTTACAAAAATGTGAAGGGTTTACTGACTTTTGTGAGATACTGTATGTACTTCCTCTTATATTACACACTAAAACACTTTTTATTCAGTTAGATAACCCCTTTAAAAGACTGTGTTTAGAACCCCCATAGGTGACATTGGAGAGAGAAACACACGCAGTGAACAAGCAGCCACAGCACCACGCAGGGCAGGAATTGGTGGGATACCATGTGGAGATAGGTGAAGGTGTCAGTGGTTTGGATTTGCCACAATGCCTGTCTATGGATATGCCATAATATGTTTAAGATGGAAACATCATTGTAAATCGCTATGATGAATTGTTAATTCAGGAATTTATTCTGGTAAACATATAAAGGTCGAGGTTTTTTTACCCAGTTTGAAAAAAATTGACAGCTAATGTCATAAGAGTTGTTTTGCACTCTTGAGACTTAAAGAGGTTTTAATAATTAGCTTTAAACATTTTGGACAAGGTAAATAAATACTATTATCAAATACATTGCTGTTCTGATTTTGCTCTTCAGAGTCAGGGATAGATCTTTTCTCCTCTTTTTGTACACAAGTCTTCCTAGTTACTGGCCACCCCTCTCTCTCCTCTTACAGGCTTATCAGTGGCCAGAATGGTGATATCACTCCCTGCTATGTTTCTGATCTTAAAGGGGATTTGCCACCAGACCAAGTACTGACCTCCGTTCAGTATGAGAGCAAGATGTCAACAAATAACGCTGAGTCATGAAGCTGCAGTGGAGAGAGGGAGAGGGGAGGGGGGGGAGTGAGGAATCCAAAGGGAGCGTCTTAAAACTTAAGTGAACTAATAAACAGTACAACAGTGGATTCAATACAGCAAGACACAGCCTGATAGACTGCACTGTCAGGAGAAACCGTATCTGCTAAGCAACTTATGTAATGTAAACAAATCACGAGCTGACAGAGACACACACAGACACACACAGCGGAGAGCACAGAGCCCTGCATAAGGGGATCCTGTGACATGTTCACTCAAATAATCAAACTATAACTTGTGAATTCTGTATACAAAAGAGAACACCTATTCTAAACAGCAGATTGAAAGCTTATTCATCAGATAAAGCAGGGGCTAATAACACTACAGGTAGTTTTTCCCGTAAAAAAAGAAAAAATAAAAATCCCCCGGGGCCCCCCCCTTTAAAAAACCCTTCATTCGGCCTTCACAGAAAAGAAGGATTCCCCGCAAGCGCGGCCTTTTAGGTTTCCCGGGTCGTGACTAAAGGGAACTTGTGGAAAACCCGGGGGGGGAGAAATGCTTAGGGCCCCAGAGTTTCACTTTTTTTAATCACAAATATTTAGAAAAAAAATTTTAAAATTTAAAAAACCCCTTTTGGAGGTTTTCCCCCGTCAACATTACATGGTGGGAAAACCCTTTAAAAACAAGAGTTTGTTTACATTAACCTTTTCGGGCAGGCTTTAACTCTTTAAGAGCTCTGAGCCCTTTTGCCCGCTATTTTGAAACCTCCCCCTAATGTTCCTTTTAAATGAAAGAGCTAAAAATAGGGAGAGCTGGGCTTATCATTCCCTTGCTGTAGAACCACCCACCGACCAGGAAATATGACCAGAAAAATGGAAAGTTGGGTTGAAAACAGCATGTTGAGACAACCCCCCTTTAAAAGTACCAAAAAAGGGGGTTTTAACTGAATGGGGGGTTTTTTAGGTTTAAAATTTTTAAAATAGTTTTGTGAAAAAATTGTTTAAAACCCTTTTGGGGGGCACTAAAATTTGGTTTCTTTTTCAACTCATCAATAACAAACCCCCCCATAAATATAAACCCCTTTTTTAAAGCCAGGTGTTTTCAAGTTTTTAAGGGTTTTAAAAAATAAACTGGATGGGAAAACCAACAAGTAAAAGGTACATTCTGAGTTTAAATTTCCCAAAATAAATTTAAGGGCAATTTAAAATTTTCCCCGAGCCCCAAAAAAACACTTGAAGGGTTTAAAAACCCCCAAAGGGTTTTTTTTTTTTTTTTAAAAAAATCTGAAAAAAACACAGCTTAAAAACCCTACGGGTAGGTAAAAAAAAACAATTTCACAGTTCTTTTAGATTTACATAAGCTGTAACTCTACAAAATTTTTAAAACTTTTCCCTTTAAAAACTGATATATTTGTGTTTAAAGAAACCCCTTACCTCCTAATTCAAAAATATATATGAATTTTTTTTATTTTTTTACTGTTTCTCAGATATAGTCAAACTGCAGCCCAGCCACTGTTTTACAAGCTTGCTAGGTCAAAGTACCCTTCACTTGCTATGTATAGTCCTGATACCCTGTTATTGATGTAGCAGTAATAGCAGCTACTATTGGGCCCAGACATTTAGGAGGCCCACTTTTGTATAAAACATTTTTTCTTTTTGTAAGGCATAACAAGTTAATGACTTTCTGCTATTTAGCACTAGTATGAGAGTTTCCTGATACATGCCACTATTCTCAATCCTTTTATTTATTGCTACTTATGCTGTCGTCTGAATTTGGTGATAAGGGCCCCGTTATGTCCAGGGATAAGTGAGTTTAACTTGTCGTGATTCAATACTTTCATTTTGTAATCTGTTTTTACTTAAAACCAAAAGCCATTCAAGAGCACTGGAAAAGTAGAGATAATGTTCTGTGTAGTGATAGCATGGTTTGTTATTCATAAAGTTTAGTTCTGCTACATCTGTATTTATCAACTTTTTGATTACCCCCTCTTTTTAACAGCAAAACTGTTTAAAAAGGCGGGATATGAGGAACAGAGAACCATGAATTTTTTTCAATTAAAGCATAAAAAAAATTTTTAAATTAATTGACTCGTGAACCCCCCAAACACCTGCAGGTGCCTCAATATTCGTCCAGAACAAAGAAAAATTGAAAAGTGAAAAAGGGTTTTTTCATGGCTTAAAAAGGGCTCGCAGGGAACAAACGGAATTTTTTTTTTTTTGCTGTTGTGTTCACTTAGCCCCATTTCCCAGGCAGGTTTTTCAGCCGGTTCTAGGTTTTGAAAAGCGTCTGCAAACCAGCTGAAAAACTTTTACACAGAACGTAATCGAAAATCCGTGCAGTGGTCCCCACTGAACGGATTTTCCGTCCAGCGTTTTTTTCAGACCCGCCAACGTTTCCCCCAAAAACATAGAACAGTTCATTCTTTTTTCCTCCGGTTTTTTGACAAAATGAACAGTCATGAAGGGGGGGGGGCTTTTCGCCGCAAACCACGGAGAAAAGCCGTCCCCCGAATAAACCAACCGGTATTTGTCCTGTGCCGTGTGAACGGCCCCTTAAAGTCAAGAAAGCATTAACATATAGGGTCACATTTACTAATGCTGTCTAGTACTTTCTATACAATCTAAAACTGCCAGATTTATCACAGTGGCTCCTGCAGTATAATAAATTTGATGCAAGTTTAGACTTACACCATTTATTAGTTGATCTAATTAACGCTAATGATGGCACCAAAATTTTGGCTTTTTTGGAGCATAACATTCCTTAAAGGGAATCTGTCACCAATTTTTATTTTTTTTTTTACTTATTAAAACCAGATGCTGATACATTTTCTTTTCTTCTTAGCCAGTTTTACTTTCTGATTGTAAATTTCTCAATTATGTTGTCTGTACATGATTGTTGGGACAGCAATCTTGCCTGTACTACTTTTAACAGCATTTGATTCTAACGAAGTGGAATTCGTTTAGATTTTCAGGAAAACTTCGGTTCTGAACGAAGTCGAAGTTTCGGGGACTTCGGTTGAACGAAGTGTGCTTTTGATTGATAAAATGGCTGCGAGCACATGGCGTTACATGGGGCAAAGCACTCTGGGAGGAAGAAGGGCATAGCCTGCATGACATATAGAGATGAAGCCAATCAGAGACCGGGGGGATTCTGTGACGTCACCGCACTAATAAGTCCGGCGCGACGCTGGGAGCTCACACTCCTCTCACTGTACTGATTAGGGAAGGTGCTGCCCCCCGGCTGATTGTTACTGAAGAACTGATTTTTATACAGCGTTTTTTGTGGGTGTCTCAGCTTGTCTCAGAGACTGCTTCTCTTAACGTTCTATTTCTGATTTTTTGGGGTATTGGATCTGAAGCCCAGTGTGCGTCCACTGCAGCTGCATATACATTTCACTGCTATTTGCTCACAGCACATTGAATATCCAAGGGGATCTAAGCCTTTTCCCCTGTTGTATTCATTTAAAGAAACAGCTTTTTTTTACAATACAAATACCACTTCATTTTTGGCTGCTCATTCTTTGGCGCAATTTACATCCAGGGTTAATTAAGCTTTGTTCTGCTGTTGGGGGTGACTAAAAGCAACCGTTTTTTTTCATCGGCAAAAAAATAATTTTTTTTTCCTGTAGCCTAATTCACAAGCAAAGGGTTAATTACAATTTTTTCTTGTTGTGTAGCGTAAAAAACACGCCATTGTAACACGCTACAAAGCTCGTATTTTAAACGGTTGCTCAATTTTTTGGCGCAATTTACATCCAGGGTTAATTAAAGCTTGTTTTTCTGCTGTGGTGACTAAAATAAACCGTCTTTCACCGCCAAAAAATACATTTTTCCTGTAGAAATAGTTCACAAGCGAAGGTTAATTACAATTTTTTCTCTTGTTGTTTAGCGTAAAAAACACGCCATTGTAACACGCTACAAAAGCCGTAGTTTTGGGTTGCTCAATTGTTTGGCGCAATTACACCCAAAGGGGTTAATTTAAGCGTTGTTTTTTCTGCTGTGGTGACTAAAAAAAAACCCATCTTTCATCGCCAAAAAATACATTTTTCCTGTAGCATAATTCACAAGCGAAGATTAATTAAAATTTTTTCTCTTGTTATGTAGCGTAAAAAACACGCCATTGTAACACGCTACAAGCTCGTAGTTTACGATTGCTCAATTGTTTGGCGCAATTTACATCCAGGGGTTAATTAAGCGTTGTTTTTCTGCTGTGGTGACTAAAATAAACCGTTTTTTCACCGCCCAAAAATACATTTTTCCTGTAGCATAATTCACTAACGAAGGTTAATTACAATTTTTTCTCTTGTTGTGTAGCGTAAAAAACATGCCATTGTAAAACGCTACAAAGCTAGTAGTTTGTGGTTGCTCAATTTGTTGGCGCAATTTACATCCAGGGGTTAATTAAGCGTTGTTTTTCTGCTGTGGTGACCAAAATAAACCATCTTTCACCACCCAAAAATACATTTTTCCTGTAGCATAATTCACAAGCGAAGGTTAATTACCATTTTTTCTCTTGTTGTGTAGCGTAAAAAAAAACGCCTTTGTAACACCTACAAACTCGTATTTTGTGGTTGCTCAATTGTTTTGTGCAATTTACATCCAGGGTTAATTAAGCGTTGTTTTTCTGCTGTGGTGACTAAAAAAAACCGTCTTTCACCGCCAAACAATACATTTTTCCTGTAGCATAATTCACAAGCGAAGGTTAATTACAATATTTTCTATTGCTGTGTAGCGAAAAAAAACACCCATTGTAACACGTTACAAAGCTCGAAATTTTTGTGGTTGCTCAATTGTTTGGCCAATTTACATCCAGGGTTAATTAAGCTTTTGTTCTGCAGTTGTACTCAGTAAAAGAAACTTTGTTTTTCACCGCCACAGAAGAAATTCTGTAGCATAATTCATATCCGAAGGTTTAATTAAGCCTGTTTTGTGCTTTTAATTCAGTAAAATACACAGAGTTTTTAAACGGTACATACAAATAAATTTTCCTCCCCATTTTGTGGAGCGAAAATTTTTTATCCAAGGGTTACCCAAGCTTCTTAGTGGGTTTTCATTTAGAGTCAAATACAGGGTGTGAAATTTATTATATACAGATATCTTCATCAAACAGTGTCTATACATTTTAGAACAAACATATGTCAGACAGAGAGGTGGCAGGCATTCACCTGCGAGTGGCAGAGGCACAAACTTTCCAGGCTCAGGTCGCAGCACAGAAAGGGGGACGTCGCAGCAGGGGTCACTCGGTTAGGCCCACAACTGCCACTGTCATCTAGCGGCCGGTGTTGTTCAGCAACCCAAGGGTTTTTGATTGGTTGACTAGGTCATCCACTTCCTCCCAGATGACACCCCTGACAACCCCAGCCAAGAGTCGGTGGGAACGTCAGACACAACCCTTAGTTGGCATGGCCCTGGAGCGGGTCAGCGACCCTCACCCATCCTCATCCCGGCTCTGTCCCATCTGGTTCCCTCAGCCAGAGATCTACTATGTGGTCTGGGCTCAGCGCCACTATATAGCGAGGATGAGGAGGGCAGTCAGCAGCTACTTGGCAGTGAAGAAATGGGGCCAATATCCCCTGCTTCTTGCAGTAGCAGCAAAGTATAGATGTTTTAGAGTGGCATGGGAGGTCATGTTGTGAGGGGTCACCTCTGCAATACCAAGACCGGGTGATGAGGACAGCAAATGACGATGAAACACAAATAGATGATGATGTAGCCCCAATGCACTTGGGGGGCCGGGTGGAGGGAAGGGCTTCATCATCGTCGGGGAAAGGGCGTCAGCTTGCGCGCCAGGCAGCGGCGCAGCCAGCAAGTGGGTCGTGTGGCAGTAGCCCCGCAGGGTAGCACAGTGTGAGGTCGGGAGCCAAGCGGCCCCCGGGGTAAAAAACCGCTTTGCAGGTCCAAGAAAGTAGCGGCACAGGGGCTCAGCGGCAGCGGCGGCAAATAGTCACTCAGTGCGGAGCGTTGGCGGTAAAATCCGATACTTCGCCGTGTGGGCAGTTTCTTTGCTAAACAACCGGAGGAGCCGAATATGGGTATATGTAAGCAGAAAGTGGGAAACGTGGCCAAGAGCCAAAAAGTTGACACCATGCCATGCGTCAACACCATGCAGCACCATCCGTGGCCTGGGAGAAACGTGGCTCAGATGTGGTGGTCCATCCTGCCGCAGCAGCAACCAGCAGCACGCGCCTAGTGGCACGCATGCCATTGCAGCCAGTCAAGGCTCCACCACCTCTGCAAAGGGAGCTATTTCCCCTTGACATCATCTCCCGGTCCAGATGCTCCTGCTCCTCGCTACTCATGGCGCCAGCATCGTTCAGCGAGGCGAGTGCAAAGAGACAACAGTATGCGTCCAACCATCCTAAGTTGCAGAAGCTGACCGTGTTCCTGTCCAAGTTTGTGGTTCTGCAGTCCCTCCCTTTCCAAATGGTGGACTCTGCATCGTTCAGAGAACTAATGGCTTGTGCTGAGCCGAGATGGAGAGTTCCAAGCCGTAATTTCTTTTTCCAAAAAGGCAGTAACCAGCACTTCATAAATATGGTAGAACAGAAGGTGGGGCCCTCCTTGAGCTTATCGGTTTTTTTCCAAGGTGCATGCCAGCGCGGACGTCTGGAGCTGTAATTACGGGCAGGGCCAGTACATGTCCTTTACGGCCCACTGGGTAATGTGCTTCCTGCCCAGGCACACCAACAACTTGGACAGGAGTCCAAACTGGGGGCTCCTGCCCAATGTCCGCCTCCTCCAACCACCACCACCATCTCAGCCCCCCACAAGTACTGCTCCATCATACCCATGTGTAAAGGGCAAAAGCGGTGTCACGCATTTTTACACCTGGCTTGCCTCGCGAACGAAAATACATAGGGGGGGAACTGCTCCGCGTCATGCAGCAAGAAATCATGGGGTGGCTTCTCCGCGCCAACTGCAAATCGGAACCATGGTGACGGACAATGGGGGGAACAAGGTGTCCGCGCTGCACCCAGGAGGGATGGTCCATGCCCCCTGCAAGGCGCACCTGTTCAATCTTTTTGTAAAAGGTTCCTGAAGTCTTCCACCGATCGTCAGAAGATTCTTAAAATGGCCAGGAAACTTGCATGCACTTCATCCCCTTCCTACAAAGCCAGGAACACCCTTCTCGAATTGCAGCGGCAGAGCGGCCTCCCCCAACACACTCTGATATGCTATAATTTCCACCCCGTTTGGGAAATTCCAGCCTGAACATGTTGGACAGACAGTATGAACAGAGAAAGGCAAAAACGATTTTTTGATGATCCAGGCGGACAGGAGTACTCCCCTGTGTAACTTTGATGTCAGCCATGGACAGCTCATGCGTGACACCTGCCGTTTGTTGAGACCATTCGAGGAGGCCATGTTATTTGTCAGCGCCAGGACAAAGGGATGAATAACATCATTCCACTGCTTCATGTCCTGGAACAGATGCTGAAAAATCTGGTCTGGGCAGGGACTGGAGAACGTGGGGACTACATCTCGCGGCCACATGAGTCCGGTGGGGGCTGAAATGGAGGAGGAGGAGGACATTGGAGCAGAAGCATTGTCGGTGAAATGAGTGGATTTCTACCCAGGTGACAAGAGAGGAGGAGCAGGGGCAGCTGGAGGAGGTAGATGGAGATGAGGAAGACGAGGCAGATGAACCCCCAAGCACCGTGGCAGTATACAGTGGAGAAGGAGGCAGGGAAAACCCCCCGGAGTCCCTTGTGCAGATGGCCCGCAGCATGCTGATTTGCCTGGCTAGTGACAGCCGAATAGTCAGCTCCGGCAGAGGGATGACTTCTGGCTCTCCACCCTATTGGACCCTCGCTAACCGGTCCAAATTGGGGGCCTTTTTCCCCGCTATTGAGAAGGAGGACAAACTCAAATACTATAGGGCAATCCTCCGTATCATTGGCCCCGCTCCCTATGTGCGGCATCGTCCCTCCCTACAGGTTTTTAGGGGGGGTTTTTCACGCCACTTATTGCCCAGCGCGGGGGGAAGGTGGGGGGTGGGAGCATACCAGCCCCATCACACAACCTAATCTGGCGTCACTGATAGCAACTTTCCTTCACCCCCTAGGGGAGGGAGTCCCACGCAGGACCTGGGAAACCCCGAACCAACAGGTATGGCCTATTTGGACAGCATTTGCAATCCCGTTAAAGACTGCTGGACTACGGCAGCCAAATGGGTGTGTGGCCGCAACTTGCCCAGTTTGCAGGGAGAAGTGTCCTGTCCGGCCATTTTGTGTGGCATCAGAGCGGGTGTTATGCGCGGGGGCCATCGTTTCCCCCCAAGGGAACCCGCTTGTCCCCGGGGAAAAGTGGAACGACTGACCTTTTTCAAGATGAATCAGGCGCGGATCGGCCAGGATTTCCACATACCAATGACTTAGGCGTCAGACTACATCAGCCATGACGCCTCACCCAAACTATGAGAAATGAGTCTGGGTTCAAACTACCTGCCTCAGCCACTATTCTGATGCCGCCACCCGCCTGATGCACACAATCTGCTGACAGTTTTCCATCTGCCACCAACCATCTTTACCAGGGACTGGTATTGCCACCCACCTCCACACTCTGTCATTGTGCCACTGTCTGAACTCATGCTGCTGCTGTGGCTGCTGCTGTGACCTCCACACTGTGTCATTGTGCCACTCTCTGACGCTGTGGCTGCTACTTTGACCTCCACACTGTGTCATTGTGCCACTCTGTGGCCTACTCCTGTTTTTGCCACCTCCAAAATGTCATTGTGCCACTGTCTGACCTCATGTTGCTGCCGCCATCACCCCACTCTCTGTCATTGTGCCAAACTCTGGGGCCCTACTCCTGTTTTTGCCCCTTTCCAGAATGTCATTGTGCCACTGCCTGACCTCATGCTGCTGCCACCGTGACCTCACACTGTGTCATTGTGCCACTCTGTGGCCTACTCCAGTTTTTTGCCACCTCCAGAATGTATTGTGCCATGTCTGACCTCATGCTGCTGCCGCCGTCCCCTCCACTCTCTGTCATTGTGCCACTCTGGGGCCCCTACTCCTGTTTTTGCCACCTCCAGAATGTCATTGTGCCACTGTCATGACCTCATGCTGCTGCCGCCGTGACCTCCACACTGGGGTCATTTGTGCCACTCTGTGGCCTTACTCCTCTTTTTGCCACCTCCAAAATGTCATTGTGCCCACTTTTGAACTCATGCTGCTGCCGCCGTCACCTCCACTCTCTGTCATTGTTGCCACTCTGTGGCCTACTCCTTTTTTTGCCACCTCCAGAATGTCATTGTGCCATTGTCTTACCTCATGCTGCTGCCGCCGTGAACTCCACACTGTGTCATTGTGCCACTCTGTGGCCTACTCCTGTTTTTGCCACCTCCAGAATGTCATTGTGCCACTGTCTGACTTCATGCTACTGCTGTGGCTGCTGCCGTGACCTCCACACTGTGTCATTGTGCCACTCTGTGGCCTATTCCTGTTTTTTGCCCCCTCCAAAGCCCATTGTGCCACTGTCTGACCTCATGCTGCTGTGGCTAGCGCCGTCACCTCCACACTCTGTCACTAATGTTGCCACCTGAGCTCTCAGCTTGTTTTTTTCCAGCTTTCGCTGGCATGACTGCGCTGCAGTACGGCGCCAATCCGTCAGAGTAATTACGGTAATTCACTGCTCTCATAGAGAACAGTGGATTCCGTCGCTCCTCCCCGCTTGGCGAATCCGCCGCGGGGGGAGAAAGTGACATGCACATTATTTATGGCGCGTACGCGCAGTAGATAATGACAGTCTATGGGGCTGAGGAGCAGCGCCCCCGACGCGCTCCGGCCTTGCCCCCGTCCCGCCCCTTATTCAATCCGCAATCCGGCTCACAAATCCGCCGTGAATAAGCCGTGTGAACACGGCCTAATATTTTCACCCCAATATGCTGCAGCCACCTCCCCCTGCTCTTCATCTTCTATAGTACTTATGGCTTTATAACAGACAGAATTTCTTGTTAACTAGAAGGCTCCTTAACATTTTCAGCCAGCCTGCAGGTAGAAAGTGGGGAACTAAACACTGCTGTAAAGTAGAAAAGAGGTCCTCTAAATACATAAAATATAAGAAAGTTTAATAAACTCTGATGTCCTACTGTAATTTAATGAAGATGGCACTGTACACTTTATTATCAAGTATTGTTTCTCAGTTTGTTTATTAAGCATGAAATGTTAGCAATAAACTAACAGCCCAGCTGGTCTACTTAGAGGAAAGGGGTTTCACAAGGAAGTCATCTGTCTCAATGTCAGCCTACGATACAAACTTCTTTCTCTCCAAACCCTGTTTAGAGTAATTTTAATTAACAATTAAAATTGATACGTAAATGAATTCCTTGTTGAAATGATATTTCAGTAATTTGCAAGCACTTTGTTTTAATGCCAAAATTATTTGCTTATCTCTTTTTCTACATTCACCGCTAAGAGCAGAAAAAAAACATTCTCTTTACAATTTTGCATCCCGAATTCCTGAAAGGTTTCCAGATAACAGAGGAAATAAAAGCTATAATTCAGTTCCCATGATCTTTCTCTTGCAGTGAATGCAATCAGTCACATTGTTAGCTATTATTTTTGAGTTGTAAAGCTAACAAAACCAGTGCAAGCCTTACTGATCATAAAGAAAATACATACTGTGTGAATAAGTGCTTTGAAGAAATGACAGGAAAATACTAGGCTTTTTTGCTAAAGGATATAGAGGGAATTGAGGCAACTGTTAAAGGTGGTCTTGTGCATCAGCAAGTTACCATCATAAATACATCATTTAGAACAGAAACATGGCTAGTAACAGTGCAGAATTACCTTCCTACAAATGTTTGGACAACACTGTTGTTAAAGTTATTTTAGTACTGCACCTAAAAGCCATCTTTATTCAGGACTACAACCATTTTTGTTTGCCTTGTAATATAGCAATACGTATTTTACTTTGCAGTCAGTTGGTTTTTTGAGCTTGCAATATCATTTTAATATCTTAGACCCTCACAATAAAGGGATGGTCCACTTCAATTTTTTTTATACATCTATATATACTGCTCAAATGTATGTTCACACGGGCACATTTTGGCACGCATTTTGCGTCGTATTTGCGCTCTGATACGAGCGAGATGCGTGCCAAAATTACGGTAATCCATAGTTCTCATGGGTATACACGGGTATACAATACGATCGTATTGTACGTGCGGGGAGATAATGACGTTGCGGGAGTATGTGACGATCAGTGCGAATCCCAAACATCCGCCATAATTGGGGGGTGTACTGAATCAACACTGATTGTGAATCTATTTCTCCTGCTGTTGTGCAAATAGAACAGACAACTGGCAGAAATTATAGACAATTAGAAAGACAACCCCTACAATGGAGTGGCCCTGAAGGTGGTGACCACAACGCATATTGAAGAGTTAGATTTTTTTTAAAATAGCCCAAGGTCTGAACATCTCACAGAGCACTGTTCAATCCATCATCTGTAAAAAGAAGGAGTATGGAACAACTCCTAACTTACCATAACAGGGCTGTCCACCTAAACTGACAGCCCAGACAAGGAGAGCACTAATTAGAGAAGCAGCCAAGAGTCTCAGGGTCTCTCTGGAGGAGAGGCAGAGATCCACAATTCAGATGGGGGAATCTGTCCACAGATAACTATTCGTCATGAACTTTACAAATCTGGCCTTCATTGAACAGTGGCAAGAAAAAAGTCCTTTTTGAAAGCAAGCCAGTATGCAAAAAAAAAAAAAAAATGATTCAGGGGATCCTGCAAGCATGTGGAAGAAGATGCTTTAGTCAGATTAGACCAAAATGTTACTTTTTGGCCTAAATGGCAATTGCTATGAGTGGGGAAAAGCTAACACTGCACATCACCCTTAACACAGTGAAGAATGACAACGGCAGCATCATGCTGTGGGGATCCTGTGTTAATGCACTGACTGGGAAGATGGTCAGAGTTGATGAGAAGATGGATGGAACTTAATACAGGGCAATCCTGTAGATAGACCTGTCAGAGGCTGCAAAAGACTTGAGACTGGGTTGCATAGGTTCACCTTCCAGCAGGACAACAACCCTAAACATACAGCCAAAGCTACAATGGAATGATTTACATCAAAGCATATTCATGTGTTGAAATGAACTGGTCAAAGTACAGACCTAAATCCCATTGGAAATCTGTAGCATGACTTAAAAAAGAATGGGCAAAAATGCCAGCCTTTAGATGTGCAATGTTGGTAGAGACATACCTTAACACAATTGCATCTGTCATTGCAGTTAAAGGTGGTCCTACAAAGTATTGACTTAAGGGGGTTTTGACTACTTTTCAGTTTTTTAATTTGCAAAAATTTGGAAAAGCACATATCTTTTTCTTTACACTTCTGTTGTTCTATCACATGAAATAGCATTAAAATACATTTGTTTGTGGCTGTAAAGATTAAAAGTGAGGAAAAGTTCAATGGATGTGAATACTTTTGCAACCGACTGCATATGAAAGGAAATCCTTCAGATTTGTAATATTTATGTATGCATAAAATGGTCTCCTATAACACTTTTATACCAATGCAGAAGGTTTTAGCTAGGACAAAAATTGCACAACATACATTCCAGTCAATAGTAATGACTCACATAGAGTAAATGTATACACTAAACATGGTGTCAGTCATGGCACCTCCTTATGGTTCAATAAGTAACAGGGTTACATGATATCTATGGAGTAAGTGAATAGGAATACTGATGGAACAAGTATTTTTAATATGGTTATTTCAGCAACTTCTTCAATGTGCGGATTTGCTTGTATAAATGCTTTCTCTCTAGGTGTTATCATGCTGTTAAGTTACGCAACACTCAGAAGTCTGTATATGATGTCATGTTGCTAATAAAATTAACTGTAAAAATATCAAAGCAGAAAGATAAGACAGAGAGAAGAATATGCAAGCAGCTTCTACACAGACATGACATTGCTGCTATTAATACTGGAAAAGTTCTGCTCCTCAATAAACTACTGGTACATACCTGGAAACCAAGGGACATATATCATATATGTGGTGGTCACATGACTATTTAGCCCATATAGTTAGTCCATTTTTTGGACAGGAATAGCTAAGGGCCTACTGTGTTGGTATAAAAGGTTTACAGGAGCAGAACGTTTAATACATGTATATTAGAACAGTAGTTAATTTCCTGTTATACACAGAATAAATAAAAACATCATGAAGTGGACAACCCCTTTAAACCAAGTTTCATAGAAAAGAAAATCACCATCAATATTTTTCTAGAATGTAGGTACAATTTAAGAACCAACAGGAAAATTACACAATACAGATGTAGCAAAGTCTAACTTAATGGTGATATTACAGCTTTTTATGTTATCTGTTTCTAAATCAAATCAAAAGCCATTAATAAGCATTGAGAAGGGTGCAATAATTTTCCCTGCCATGATATCATGGTGCATTAACTGCCAAGTTTATCATTGCTACATCTTTACATATAGAGCCTTATGTATAAAAGCTGTCTAGCAGTAAGAGTGTTCTTGTTGGCCATAGCAACCATTCAACGCTCAGCTTTTATTTTTCCAGAGCAATATATGAAATGAAAGCTGAACTCTGATTGGTTGCTATGGGCAACAACAACACTCTTACTGCTAGAATGTTTTCATACATAAGGCCCATAGACTTGATCAGATTCCAAAGAAAGACCACAACACAGCAAAGTAACAATGCTAAGTATTCTATAAATAATTCTAATGATATACAGCTTTTTTCTGTTTTACAAAAATCTCATGGAATTACTTTACATTGTCTTGAGACCCCCAAGCTACTATCAGACTGTAGTCTAACATTCCTTAGATATTCTACAACTACTGTCATTTCCGATACCCATCAACACTGCTCCAGCAGTCACAGGGTTCAACATTTTATCAAGGTTATGGATTCTTAGAGCATACAAGGACCAACTTATTAAAATTTGATCTCTTAGTAGAAAAATGTTACAGTGCTTACATAAAGTACAAAAATACAATAAAATTATATACACGCAACAGATATAAAAAAAAGGTGGAAAATCTTTGAAAATGCCTATCTCTTCAGTATGCACTTATCAGTAGATATTCTTTAAAGGGGTTGTCTCACTACATTGATTCTTTTTACCTCAGTCCTGTTTTCTTGGTTTCATTTTTGAATTCAGGGGTGTGTTTGCTGGCTTTACTGGCTACTACTGGCCTGCAGTGGCAAGCTTCTAAGCAGACCAGGTCTGTAGCTATAGCAACTAGGGATGGTAGCCTATCAGGAGAGATTAAACAGGTTTGTAGCTATAGTGACCTGAGAAGCTGATGCAGCCCATGCAAGAGGAGATATATAGGAATAGGCTGGACACTGTTAATGGACACATATTGCAAAGTGACTTGTTTTTGCAACATCTTTAACATGAAAAGCAATCCTTGTAGTGAGACAACCCCTTTAAGACCTGGGGCAATGAGGAAATGGAATGCAGCTCAATTTATGACTGAACGCTGATTTTCCATTGCATTTGTATTTTATATTACCGTCTCAGCCAGTTTAGATCTCTGACCTGCCCACCAGCTCATTAGGCTAACTAGCTGATTCTGACTGGCTGGCAATATGATAAAAAGGGACGGCCCAGGCATATTTAATTATCCCTGTCCTCAGATTGACTTATTTTAATATGGGATGGGAATTGTGGACTTAGAGACCAGATGGGAGGATCTGATATTCTTTGAATTCCCAAAAAACTGCAAGATATCTCACTTAGTGATAATCTCTGACCCCAATAAACAAGTTTTAGGATCCTTTTATTGTTTTGGGCAGAGTTAATAAGCCTGTGGAGACTGGTTTTAGGACTCTGAGTTAATGGTTTTCTGTATAATATCTTACAGACTAGGTATACACATTTCATTTGTAGTTCGGTCATATAAAGCCCCATCTAGCCACTGAAATATAGTATATGCAATACATACACAGTTACAGCAATACCGGATACACATAACAATCCACTATGTTACACCTTGCATAGATTCACTATTGATAACAACAGGACCAATTTCCCAGTGGCAGGACATTTCTCCGGAGGAGATCATTCTATTGAAGATTTGCGAGTTGTGGTTTTAATGGGACATTTTAAGAAGTAGAGAGAGAGGAATGAATATGAATATAAACTAAAGAAAAAATGTCAAACTTTGCAACATGACATTAATATCCATGTCAGTTTCATGTCACACTGTGTGTGTACTGTGAAGGCCACAAATCAAAATTTGATAGCAAACAGATATAAAGAAAGAATTAATGATCCTTGTGTCATGGCTCACAAGTTTGCAGATTGTTTATTTCTTGACCTGTTGTAAATAACTTCTCTGTTTGTATTGTATTTTATTATTGTAAGATCCTTTGAAGACCCATGTGTATAAAAAGTCTGTGAATGTTCAGTTTCTTATATAACACCATGTCTGATGAAGAGAGATAATACTCTTGAAAGCATACCATCAAATGTACTCAGCTCTAAAAGGTATTGCTTGATTTCTTCTATTGATCTACAGTTGAAACCAGAAGTTTACATACACTATAGAAAAAGACACATATCATGTCACTATCTGACATGAAATCAGAATAAACCTTCCCCATTTTAGGTCAATTAAGATGACCAAATTATTTATATTTGGCAAATGTCAAAATAATGAGAGAATTTGTAAGGCATTTTCTTACTTTCTGCAAAGTCAAAGGTTTACATACACTAGGGTTACTATGCCTTTAAACAATTTGGGATAGACCATATGATGATGTCATGTCTTTGGAAGCTTCTGGTTTATTGGCAACATCTGAGTTAAATAGAGCCACGCATATGGATGTATTTATTTTTGCACACCAGAAACACACTGCTTCTGTGTGTAACATCATGGAAAAGTCTAAAGACTTCAGCCAAGATATCAGGAAGAGAATTGTATACTTGCACAAGTCTGGATCACCCTTGGGTGCAATTTCCAGATACCTGATACCTTCCTTGTTCATCTGTAAAAACAATTATACGCACATAAAAACAAGATGAGAATTTTCAACCATCAAACTGCTCAGGAAGGAGACTGGCTCTGTGTCTCAAAGATTGATGTGCTTTGGCCCGACATGTGCATAGCAACCCAAGAACTAAAGCAAAAGACCTTTTGAAGATGCTGGTGGAAGCTGGTAAGATTGTGTCATTATCCATAATGAAACGAGTACTGTATCAACATGGACGGAAAGCCACACTGCCATTAAGAAGCGATTACTCCAAAAGAAACACATAAAAGCCAGATTAATGTTTGCAAATGCACACAGGAACAAAGACCTACATTTTTGGAGACATGTTCTGTGGTCTGATTAAACTACAATTGAGGTGTTTGGCTATAATGACCACAATTATTTTTGGAGGAAAAAGGTAGATAGAAGCTTTGACACCTAATAACACCATCCCAAGTGTGAAACACAGGGGTGGCAACATCATGCTGTGGGGTTGTTTTTCTGCATGAGGGACTGATGCACTTCACAAAATAGATGGCATCATTATGATCATTAAGATTATGTGGCAATACTGAAGGATACATCTTCAGACATCAGCCAGAAACTAAAAGCTTGGGCTGAAATGGGTCTTCTAAATAGACAATAACCCAAAGCATACTGCCAAACTGGTTACAAAGTGGCTAAAGGATAACCAAGTCACTGTTTTGGAGTGGCCATCACAAAGCCTTGATCGCAATCCTATTGAAAATTTATGGACAAAGCTGAAAAGGCAAGTGCGAGCAAACAACCTACAAACATGGCTTAGTTACACCAGTTCTGTCAGGAGGAATGGGCCAAAATTCCTACCAACTATTGTGAGGAAGGATATCCAAAATATTTGACCCAAGTCATACAGTTTAATGCTACCTAATACTACTGAAATGTATGTAAACTTTTGACTTTGCAGAAAGTAATAAAAATGCTTTAAAAATTCTCTCTCATTATTCTGGCATTTGGCAAATAGAAATAATTTTGGTAATTCTAATTGACCTAAAGCGGGTACGTTTTATTCTGATTTCATGTCAGATAGTGAGAAAAACATGCATATGTGTCTTTTTATATAGTGATGACTTTGGTCACTCTATCCTTGTCCATCTATCTACTTCATCATGTATCTACTATCTATCTATCTATCTATCTATCTATCTATCTATCTATCTATCTGAAATATATATAGTAAGATCAGTGGAAACTTTATTAAAGAGCTGCACTTTTTCAATTGGAGCTACTCTGTGTAAAATCAGACACGTGATCCCTATAGTGCAGCATAAAAAACGAACAAGTTTTTTGTGGATTAGTTTAATTGAGAAATGTCATTATATTAGTTAAAATTAAATAATCTGAGCACCCTTGAACAAGGAAGGGTCATTGCTGCTAGACTAGCCGAGGCCAGTATTTTAACAACTGTCAAACTTTGTTTTGTTTTTTCATTCAACTGTGTTGAGAGTATAATGAGGAATGTGTACTGTAGGTAAAGAAACACATTCAGAAAAAAGATATCCTGTAGAAGTAAACAACTGATAGACCAAAGAGGTCCCTGAAGTGGAAGTCAAAAATCATTCTAACAAACAGCCACTGCAGAGTCAGGCAAATTGCAACCAAGTACCTTGCATGTGCTCCAACCAATGAGTCCGAATACACAACTTGTCCTTCCTTAGCCTTTTATATCCTATACAAGCAGATGTCCAAATTTCATGACTGTCTAAAGGTGAAAGTCATGCAAAACTCCATTGGAAAAAAGATTGCAAAAACTGGATCACTGAACAGTTGAAAAACACTGTCTTGACAGTTAATTCCAGATTTTTAATGTACCATGTTCAAGGAAAGGTCAGAATTTGGCACAAGCTGCATAAATTGATGAACTTTTACTGTCAGGTGTAAACAGTTCAGGCTGATGAAGATGATGTAATAGTTGGGAAATGTTTTCTTGGCACACCCTGAATCTTCTGCTAGCTGTGTATTTATGATTTGACAGTGGGGTCTATCTAAGCAAATTTATTTTTTTCATGGGAGCTGTTTACCATGTGGCAGAAGAACACTGTCAACAATACAATGTACCATGTTACAAGTGTGATGTATTCATAAATTGGTTCCAGGAACATAATAGCAAGCCTTCCTTGTTTCCCTGGTATTTACAGTCCCTGGATTTAAATCATATACAGCATCTCTGGGACTAGGCAGAATGGGCTGTGAAGAGCATGTCAGTACCTCCATATGATTGGGAGCAACTGTGAAAAACCATCTTGTCCACATGGGCCAAAATTCCTGTATAGGATTCATAACCTATACCACTATGAATTGCTAAGGTTCTGGGGCAAAAGGTAATCCAAAGCACTACTAGATGGGTGTCTTAAATAAGCTAGTCAGAAAAAGATCCATCCAACAGGCATAACTATTACTTGAAAAGTACAGTGGCCTCTAGTTACAAAATTTTCAACACACAATGGTCTTTTCTGGACTCTCGTAAATTGAAACCACACTCAATCTACAATCTCAGAGATAGTCCAGATCTGCTGCACATTAAGGGCGACATGTATGAATTAGCATATGCCTTTTTTTTGCCATATATTGTAGGTTCTTTACAGGCGTACGACCAAACTTGGCACAATGTGCGCCTGACGACACATTTTAATGCGCCAAAGTTTGATGTGGAACTGCCATACAAACATTTTCATACATACTGTCGTATTCTACACTCCTCTATATCTATTTAGAACTGGGGTGTCAGCGCCAAGTAAAAAAAGGCGCATTCAAATTAATACATGTCGCCCTAATTTTCATGGATTATCCCAGCAATCAGTATTGGCTTCTCACATGTAAAACACTGATGTGATTCATGATACTTGAGAATGGGAATGGCGGTATACCGTGGAGGATGGGTGTGATGCTTGTGTACTGCATCAACATTTAAAAAATATTGTCCACAACTCGTTTATAAAAATAACTGCTTGTCTTTGCTCCCAGCAAACTTGGTCTGTACAAAGTCACAGATCTCCGGACACAAATGAGGGTACAACAGTTGAATGACCCCAGCATCATGACACAGCATACAGGGAACACTCTTTCTGCCAACCTTGGCTGTTCCCTAACAGTTCCTAATCCCTGGAGAAGCTTCTATTCCTGTTCCTCCTTCTGCCGTGGTTCATTTTGGATGAGGGCCTCTCCTTCACCCTTCCGTCTGCCGCTAAGGAGGCTAACACCAAACTCACTCGGTCGCTTGGAATCTGTACTGTTCTCTCTCTGCTATCCACTGTCGCTCTCGTGTAGTCCCGGGTCTCCTCCCTACTCTGTCCCCAAACAGGATCTAGAGGGTACCCCTTTCCTTCTCTCGTGTCGTGAGCCATGCCTCAGGAGTAGGGAAGGAAGATCCTTTTCTCCGACCATCTCCTTCTCTATCAAAAATAACTATTTACTTAAAGGGGTAGTCTCACTATGAGCATTGCTTTTTATGTTAAAGATCTTTCAAAAACAATGTGTCCATTAACCATGTCCTACCTATTCCTAGATATCCTCTCTTGTATGGTCTGCATCAGCTCCTCAGGTCACTATAGCTACAGACCTGTTTGATCTATCCTGATAGGCTGTCAGCACTGTTTGCTATAGTGGAAGCCAGTAAACACGCCCCTGAATTCAAAATGAAACCAAGAAAACAGGACTGAGGTAGGATGAATCAATGTGGTGAGACAACCCCTTTAACTCTGTGCCTAGCCCTGGGCAGAGTCCAGCATCCCCTCCTGTGGACTACATATTTGCTGTCTCACTGACTCTCTGCAAACTTCTGGAACCTTCTTTTTCTCTCTCTATCCTTATACTGACTTCCTTCAAAACAACTCTGACTCAGGCTCCTCCTCTATCTGTGTCCTGATTGGATGCTACTTAGTTGGCCCGCCTTTTCCTCAGCCCAGCTCCACCCCTTGAGTTTGCTGATTGGCTTCACCCTAACAGTCCCAACTGTCGCTCTCACTAAACTGTTAACTATTTGCCCCATGGCAACACAGTGTGCTACTACTCCTAACACAGACATAACTACAACCTCTTACATTCACACATCAGATCAGAGTGGAATCCACATCTAAAATGTGTAACTTCCCCCACCGGATTTTAGATGTGGACCTTCAAATGTACAAGTAAATTTCACTTTTTTGATGCAGATTATTCCCAGATTTATGGGTCTAATCCCCATCTCAGATACCCAATGAGAAATCTGAGCTGACATGATTTTTTTTTTCTGTGTTGCGAACTTGAATTCTAATGCAAAAAAAAATCTGCACCATATCTTGCTATATGAAGCATGGAGGAATGTCCTATTAAGATGAATGAGATGTGGATTTCTCACAGATTTTAAGGCGTCATTTGAAAATTCCATTGTGTGCATATACCATAACTGTGTGTTTTATATATATAAGGACTTGCATTATCAGTATTAGTTAAAAGCCTTACTTTCCTTGCTCTTTATCTTGCTTTATGTTGAGTGATATTTTAAGGTTTTTGGAACCAATTTCTTGTTTTACATAGAATTATGGTATCATGTTGCAACAGTGTCATCTTACAATGGTCCTCCTGACACAAATTAAGATTGTAATCTAAAGGACCAGTCCAGTATTTTTGCCTTTAGTTCAATTGAAATTCCTTGTAGGTACACAGTAGTTCCAATTTTGATTATGACCTCGCCCGGTCAGGCATGACGTTTTAAATTGTGATCTCTCACCTCTGTCTACAAGTGTCACCTGCTGCAGACGGTGTCACAAGGGGGCCTTATTTGTTCTGTGTCTATGAGATTAGGGACGACTGCCCAAGTAGTTGGCTTGGGATCCCTTACTGAAGCTAGTACTTTGCTATAGATATAAGGCTCTCCTGTTAATAGGTGGGGTTCCACCAGACTTGATGATAGAAAGGGAGTTATTCCCTCTTTCAGAAGCAAAAAGGGTTAAATGATGAGGTTAGAGATCAGGTTTTTAAATAGTGTGTATAGAGGTTAAGAGTTAGATATAATAAAAGTTACGTTTTAGTGTTTAATAGATAGAGAACTGATAGAGTTTAAGTTTGCCTATGGCAAAATAGTAAATATACAGAATAAACTGTCACTCACTTTATGTGGGCGGGGTCAGCAGTACTTTCAGTTTTGTTTTCACAGATCTTCTCTGCTTCTTACTCCGAAATTCAGCTTCAAACTATATACACTATACATCACAGACCTCAGCTTCTGTTACATCCTGCTCTCAGATAGGGTATCATAAGACACCTGACAAGTTTGCTTTAAATGTTTTATTCGGAAACAAAACGTTTCCAACCTAGAACTTGACAAAGTATATTAAACACGAAACTTGTTTTGTATATAAATAAAAAAAAAATGAACTTCAGCTATACAGAGTCACCATGCTTTATTGTGCACTGTCTGCAGTCTTGGTGTTAGTCAAACCGAGCCATGAGAACCGTATTCATCCTCAAAATCAATACTAACAGAACAAGTTGCATCAACCAGAAATCCTGTATGCAAGTGCAGGTAAGCAGAATTACTTTCACTACAGTGTGCCTAAAAGCAATTTGTATTAAACTGAGGGAGTGGGGAAAGAAGCGGAGTGGTCCTTTAAGGGTCTCTGTACTACTATAAGTAAAAAATACTCTAGAGATATCTTATCCATGTTTCACCTTGATTACTTCCTTACAACAATATTACTATCAGTACTTATATCTCTTTTGTTACAACTGAAAACATCACAATTTGTTATTTGTAAACAGGGAATAAGAAAACTTTTTATTGTTTAGATTTACAGTACCAACACATTCAGTGTACACAATAATTTTCTATTACCCTATCTCATCTGTCCTCTCATGTCATGTTTTAAGTTACAACATGGCTTTTACTTTATTATATGGCCATGTGCTCTCTCTTTATACACTCTTTTACCAGCTATAAGGGACTGACACAGCTTCTTGTTAAGATAAATGGGCTGAAGAAATAAAAATCTGCAAAACTAAGCAGTAAACACCAGCAGCAAAAAAGGGGTCGCACTTTCAAAATCCTGGAATATTTTTTTTAAAAAACTCCCAAAAAAGATACATACTTCTTCTCTGCAGTGTAAAGCTTTGCCAGTTTGAAATCTGTCTTTTTACCTGTTACAGTTTTCCCCTGCCACATTGGATCGTAAAACAGTAGTCATGCTGGTTAATATTTCACTGATATTTTGATGATAAGTTACGTAAAACCATATCCCCAAAAAAAATCATTTAAAAAATATTACTCTAAAATGAAGTTAATTAAGTCAATAAAGTAAATTAATGATAATGATTAATATCAAAGACACATTCTAGATGATATTATACACAGTATGTTTTCTGTAAAACAGTATTTACATGGATCACTTCACAAAATATCTATTATCGTTTTAGAATTTTAAAAAAAGCCCTTTAAATTTTCACAAAAAAACTCATAAAAAGATGATAAATGAAAATGGACAGTGACGCAAGTTTTCAAGAAGTCGTAAAGGGGTGTTTCCATGAAATCACTTCTTGCTAACAAGTTACAGAATGCAAAGGGTAGTGTCTGTTCTCTTCATTCATTTCTATGAAAGTTCTGAACATAGGGGGGGGCGTGCCCTAGCAGGAGATGTAGAAGGACATGCTGTGAGTGATCTCCCCCCTATAAACCCTTTAAAAAGGCTCAATTAAACCCCCTTCGGGGGACTTTTGCACCCAGCCTTTGGGCCAAAAGGCTCAAAGGGGCGCAAAGAGTTTCATTTGCCGGGACGGGATTTATGTTTAACACGGACATTCCGCCATCACTGGCCTGGGCCCCCTGCACTCCAACCGTAAGTGTCGGCCCTTTAAAGGGAGCTGCACGCGCGCTTTGTCTGATCCCTCTTACTGGGGAACCCTGTGGGCCCCGGATCCCCCTCAGGGGAGATAATAAAAAGCCCCGGCTTGTCTTCGCTTTTCAGCTGCATTAAACCAGCGCCTTACCCGTGCAGAGAGCGGCCCCAGTTTCCCGGGCCGATCCCTGCCGGTTTTAAACCCGGGGGTTCCTTGCCGACGGTCACCTTCAACACCACTCTGCGGGTTCCCCGCATGTGGACCCCCGGAGTTCTGTCGGAGCCCGCCGCCTCCCCCGCCACTGCGGTGATTCCATCGGGACGGGGGACAGGGCTGGCAATAAGGCTCAAAAACCCCCGTTGCAGGGGTCCACTTGACCCATCTTGCGCTGCTAATTATCGCCCAAACTTTAATCTGCCCTTCATCTTTTTAAAACCCCTGGAACGCTGGTCTACTTGCCTAATCCGTTTTTCCCTCTACAAACCCCTTTCTTAAACCCTCTGCAAAGGTTTTTTCACCTACACCCCACGGAAACTGCCTTAGTTAAAGCCAAATGAACTCCAAACAGCAAAAATTCAGGGTAACAACTTTTGCGCTTCTCTTGTTTCCTCTCAGCATTTGACACTGTTGATCCCCAACTTCTCCTCAGCTGCTCGGCCTTTGGGCCTCCGGGACACGCCTCTCTTGGTTCTCTTCCTCCCTCTCTGACCGCCCCTTCAGGCCTTTTTTTTCGGACATTCCTCTCCTCTCCCCTTGCTGTTGGGTTTCCTCAGGGGTCCCTTTTTTGTCATTCCTCTTTTTATTGTACAAACCCCCCCTTGGACAAACCCTCGCAGATTTTGGGTTTCCCGTACCCTCTATCCCGATGACACCCAATTAAACACCTCCTCCCCTGACATCACTCTACTCCTACAAACACAGTGACTGTCTGTCCGCGTCTTGACATCATGTCCTCTCTCCATCTGAAACTAAAACCCCACAAAACTGAAATTCTTTCTTTTTACCATTACTAACCAACCCCACCCTCTATTTTTGTTTGAAAGTGGGACCACCCCTTTTCTTAGGCAGCAGGCCGCTGTCTAGGGGGTTTTATTAATTCTGATCTGACCTTCACCCCATATATCCCAAACCCTTGCCCCCTCCCCTCACCGGGACCTCCTGTGGAAACAATAAACTCTAATTATGGCCCCTTTTTATTTCTCTCTTTACTACGCAACTTCCCGCTTTTTCGGGGCTCCCCCCTTGCAAACTTCCCCTCTTCATTTTTTCCTGAATGCAGCACTAGGGTCTCTTTTCCCCCCGCCGCTAAATAAGCCCCTACCCGTTCGTCCCCGCATGGTTGCCCTTCAGTACAGGATCAGTTTAAAACTCAGCACTCCACTCTTAAAGCTCTCCAAAA
The DNA here is from genome assembly GCA_025379985.1 of Phyllomedusa bahiana. NCBI lineage: Eukaryota > Metazoa > Chordata > Amphibia > Anura > Hylidae > Phyllomedusa > Phyllomedusa bahiana. The sequence continues at coordinate 29,986 of JAODAL010019048.1, forward strand.
AACGCTGCCCCCCCCCCCATCTCCTCCCTGCTTGTCTACCCCCCAACCGCTTCCCCCTCCCTCTGCTGCGAAACAGTTCACCCATCAATCAACCGAAATCCCTTCCCGCTTCAAGATTTCACCGGCGGCACCATTCTTGGAAATGCACCGCGGGGGGGGTCAGGCCATTCAAACCCTATAGTTTTAAGAGGGCCCTAGAAAACTCTTCCAGTTGGGCCTACCAAATCCCTACGCTACACAACATTTGTAAATCCCCATAGGCACCACAGGACTTTCTGTATATTGTGACTGTCCAGGGTTGGCAGGTTCATCATTTTTTATGAAACAAGGGTGGACCATGTAAACGGCCTTTTACCCCTAGTTTCACCCTACACCCTAATAGATTGAAGTCTCCGGATGGGCCCCCACCCATTTTGGGTTCATTTTAAGTACTTTTTTTAATGTATAAGTCTGTACATTTACCCCTTTAAATTTTTAAAGTGCTGCGGAATAGTTTTATTTTATATATAAAAAAAGATTATATTTTATAAATTTTTTTACCTCTCCGGGGGCCCAACGGGGCCCCCGAGCAGGCTGCTCCCTAGGAGTTTTTGGAGCCCCATACACCTCGTGGTTGGGCTCGTGTAACATGCTAACCAATTGTTCCCCCCCTTTCCGTCCAAAAGAAATTCCACACCTGTTTAAAAAACCTCCTTTTGGAATTTCCCTTCCTTCCCAACCTGAAAAAGCAAAACCTATACTACACCACCTTACCCAAAATATAATACTTAAATTTAAACCAAACCCCCCATATTGCCCGTTTGTGGGGATAAACCCCCACAAGGAGTCCCCACTTCCTCAAAAACCCTGTTTACTGGTCTTTCTGAACAACCATATAAAAATTTTAGCCAGCAGTATTCCAACAACAGATTAGTGTGGCCAAGTGTGGGCACATCCCTTTTTTCTACTTAAGTGCCGGGAGCAGAACTAAGAAATAGAATTTTAAAAAAAGGGTGGAGGGAAAAGAAAAAAAAAAGTCACATAAAGTTGAAAACAAAGTCACAAAAAGTTGAAAACAGTCACAAAAAGTTGAAAACAAAGTCACAGAAAGTTGAAAACAAAGTCACAAAAAGTTGAAAACAGAGTCACAAAAAGTTGAACACAAAGTCACATAAAGTTGAAAACAAAGTCACAAAAAGTTGAAAACAAAGTCTCAAAAAGTTGAAAACAAAGTCACAAAAAGTTGAAAACAAAGTCACAAAAAGTTGAAAACAGAGTCACAAAAAGTTCAAAATAGAGTCGCAGAAAGTTGAAAACAAAGTCACGAAAAGTTGAAAACAAAGTCACAAAAAGTAAAAAAGGTATGAAGTAAATAACTCTCATACTCTCTTACCTACATTATTAATGTGAGCACACCTTCAAAGAAAAAATCCCAAAAAAACCCAGCCTACTAAAGTACCGAGAGGTCTTTTCTCTCATCTCTCAAACGTCTCAACAAGCCAAAAAGCGGGCTCCAGTTTCCACCCTCTTCGCCTTCCTCCCTTTCATGCAAGAGCTATAATCGTGGGAACATGGACCACCAATACATATCAGATTCAACCCTCACAATAGCTCTCTCCATCGACTGTTTCCCTCCTTCAGATCTTCTCTATATCTGGAACATGAAAAGTATGCTCCTAGACTTAAGCAAGACATTCAATCTAATTTCCTCTCATACTGATTACATTGAGGCGAAAATGTCAGATTTTGCTAAATCCCACAAAAATTTAATAGATGCTAATGGGCTGTTAGAAGAAGAAATACAATGCCTTACAAATAAAGTTAATGACGTAGAAGATCGCTCCCGTCGAAACAATATCAGGATCCGAGGAATACCAGAGGCTGTACCTCCTTATCAGGCTAAAATGCCTATCTGACCGGACCTCATGACCTGGTGTCTACCAATGTCCTCCACTCAGGAACTGGATTATTGACCATATTCACCGTATCCCCAAACCAAAAAATCTCCCCTCTCAGTACCGTACGAGAACACCATTGGCCAGGATCCACTTCTCAACATCAAGGAAACTCCCTCCGGTTCTCTTCGTACATCCATAACCTCCCTGACCGCTTCAGGCTATTACAATATTCCTGTATTTTTGCTGCAACGGCGATGCTACGTGAGTAAGGAGTGTCCAATTGTAACTAAAATTTATGTGAGCGTGGAATTCAGTAAATGATGGGATTCACGGTCAAGTAGATTGTCACGACCAGAGATAGTACACAATTTATCTGCAACTTCCCTGAGGAAGCCACGACTCGTCTTAAAGCTTGAAATCTCAGCTCTTCTGGAGAGCAAAGCTCCTGCTAAAAAGAAGCATGTCCGTCCTGAAATGATCACACCTCTGTGGTCTGACAAAACCACACAATCGAAATCACGCAGCCTTCAGTGAATCCTCTGTTCAGTCCCCCTGGAGTTACAAGTTAGGAGTCAAGTCGGAGAGCTCCTCTTTCTTTCCTGACACAGTAACTGTCTGCTTTTTCCTTTTAGGTTGTAGGCAATGACTTGTCCCACCTTTCATTCCCAACCTAGTGAATCCCTCATGTTTGGCACTAAATCTTGCCAATTTTTTTTTTTGCTTGTCATTTACTATTAAGTTTTCGGTTGAGCCAGACTGCTACTAATCTGTTTTTACTTACAGGCATTCGGCAACGGGGTGTGGATGCTACCATACCCCTAAATTACGCATTTCACACAACAAAATTGTGCGTAAAATTTCAAATCCGTAAAATTCTAATGGTTTAAATTCGCCAGTTCAAAAGATCTTTGTTCTGGAAGGGCAGTCATGCGATCCCGCGCGGATGTGATCTGTGTTCAGGAGACACATCATGTAAGGAAGATTCCTTAGACTGCACCAAAGAAATTACTCTAGCGCATATCACGTCCACCACGCTGGACTGAAAAAAAGCCTGGATATCTCTTATTATTAAAAATTCTTGCCCTTATCACACTCTCACTCGGTAGTAAGATTGTTAATGGAAGATATGATAATTCTGCATTGTATACCTTAAACCTGTAGCCTTCACACTAGTGGGGATTTATGGCGCCAAACCACATCAAATCCCGTTTCTTTCTTTAAATAATGTGTAATCCCAAGGTAAAAAGGGAACCACAGGTAACCTATTAATTGCGCTGCCGGTGACCTAATGCAGTTACTCATAAGATAAGAAAGGACTAAACATAGATCTGAAAACTGTTCCAAATCTTCCCCTGAGTTGAATAGCTTGGTTACGGAAGAGAACCGTCACGACCCATGGAGATATGCCCATCCCACTGGAGAAAGACTTCACACCTATGTATTCGCAGCGAGAGACTCCCATTCTAGAATTGATTAATTTTTATTAAATAGGGCGGCGCTATTATTAGTCTCAAACTCTAAAATAGGGTTCAAAACATGGTCTGACCATGTGCCAATTACTAACCCTATTAAACGAATCCATCTCCCTCCTTCCACTCTCCAAGGAAGCTAAATACTTTTATACTTAAATTGAAAGGATAATTCAATTGAGATTACAAAAAGCCCTTTCGGACTATTTGAAGTTAAAATCCCCTACAGCGCCCTCTGAATAAACATTATGGATGTCCATAAGGCATACAGCAGAGAATCATCATGAGAATCAGCCTCTAGGGATAAGCGTTCCAGAGAACTATTTCTCCATAATAACTTGGATGAGATAAAAAATTAGAGTCCCATTTTAAAACAAAGTATTTCAAACCCCTCAAATAAGAATTAAAAAGAAAACAGCGCTTAGAGCCAAGCTCTACACTTTACAATTGCCAACAATACGAAATTTAGTCAGAGCAAACTACCCGTTTCTGGAAATTTTTACCTTCAGTGATATTCGGCCGAGCAAAATTCTGGCACTCAGAGTTTAAGGTAACTAACAGGCGAAAACGTGTATCCCTATATAACCACTTCTTCCTCGGGGGCCGATTTTGGATCCTCCAACAGATCTTAACGCCTTTGCTACCTAATAGCTCTCTGTACAATATACAACAGACTCAAAATGTCCAAAAGTGTCAGCTAAGCCGAAGATAAGTTTCTAAATGAAGATTTCTCTCCCCGTCATTGACGCGAGATCAACTGAGATTTTTAACCGAGCCCCATCATCGCTCCAGGAAGTTGAGAAAACCAATTTCTCAAATTGAAATGTAGCAATTCCCCCTGGCCCAGACGGTCTCACTAATGAGTACTATAACTCCTAGCCTCATATATTATCCCCTCATTATCCCGCCTTTTTTTTTAACACCAAAGCGTGTGGAAAAAGGATCCCCCCCAGGCTTGAAATGTTGCGCGCTACAATCACTATCATACACAAAATGGTTAAACCAGAAGATCTGGTTATTCAATTATAGGCCCATCTCTTTATTGAATTCTGATATCAAAATATTTTAAAAAATTCTAGCGAACAGAATTAACGAATTTCTCCCTCATTTGATAAATGAGGACCAAGTAGGGTTCGTTAGAGGTCGACAAACCAGACACGGTATCAGAAGGATTTTGAATGTAATGCAAATAGCCTGCAGACTAAAAAACTTCCTTTTCCACTCCTCCTCTCTCTAGAAGGAGAAAAAGCTTTGATAGAAATAAATTGGAATATATGAATGTGATACTTACGCTACAGAAATTTGGTTTCAAGGTATGATACCTGCATTACCTCTCTGTATACTCTCCCCTCTGGCTAGGGTCCTCATGCCTCAAGGTTTCCTATCTGATAAATTTTATATCACAAATGGTACAAGACAGGGCTGCCCATTGTCTCCCTTGATTTATGACCTTTGTGCGGAGCCTCTGGCAGAACATATTAGGCAGTCTTCAGAAATTGTTGGTTTAACTATTAATAGGAAGGTACATAAAGTAAGTCTATACGCAGATGACATATTGATCATATCCCAGAGTCCAGAGACCTCCATTCCGGCCTTGATTGCTTTTTGTTGGAATCCGATATTGCGCAGATTTCATTATTATACAGTTAAAGGGTTTTATCATTCATGGAAATGGTCTTCAGATAAGGGGACAGTGAAAACAAGCAACTTGCATTTGGATTGCTCATTAGCAAAGCTGCTTGTATTCACAGTATTCCTTATCTTGTGTTTTTGTTTACAATGTTTATCCACTTCCTGGTCGGATACCCTCCTCCTTGCATTTCACTAGCTTAGAGCTTTCATTTTACATTCGTACAGCCCTCAGAGTCGAATTCACGGAGATGTGGTCTCTCACTTAGAGGTAAGGGACCGTCACATATTTCACTTTATACAGGCAGAAGAGACAGAATACACTAAGGCTTACAACAATCAGGAAATAGCACCAAATATTTGTTGTCGAACCTGCCTGACTCAAGTAGGGCCTAGCATTTTCTCTCTCCACACCCAGCAGAAACAGCTGCAACAAAATTTTTACAATGAAAAAAACATAAAAGTTTTTTGGGCCCCGGGGGGGTACCCCTAACCTCCCCTTTCATAAAAACCGAGATCTGGGGCCTTTTCATAGAGCATCCCCCCAACGGGTAAAGGGGAAAAGAGTTCAGTTTCTCAGTCTAATTGATTCCCCTGTGGGAAAGTATACGGGCTTTTACAAAATAAGACTGCGGGAAGAGACACATTTGAAAAGGGGGGAGGGGGGGGGGGGAGTCTCGGGAGCCAGAAAGGGCACGTGAAGGGGGGGTTTTGGCACCCAGCTGGGGGGGAAAAACCCCCCCGTTTTTTTCCAATTAAAGAAGCGGAAGCATTTGGAATCAGCCAAACAAAGGGAAAAGGATTTTTTCCCCTTCAAACTTTTCCCAAAAGTCAAACCTAATGCCGATTAATTGCCCCCTCCCCTTTAAAGGGGCGGGCAGTTTTCCCAACTAAATTAGTGTGGCCCCTTAAATTTTTAAATTACATCCCTTTGGGGGTTAAGATTTATCCTGCCCATTGAAAAGACAATAGAAAAAAAATGTATTGGAAATTTTACAATGTTTTCACAGAGGAAATAACCAAACTTAAAAAATTTCATTTTGTCAGGGTTACACGCTAAATCAAACCAAAAAAAAAATTTTTTAAACCCAAATTTTCTATATATATCTAATCATTACCGTTTTTTTTTTCCCCTAAAAAAGTTTTTAACTAAGCTCCAGAATCAACTCTTACGTTTCTTTTGGGAATCTGAAGAGCCCCAGATTGCAAAAAACACATTTTTTTTAAGGAATCCAAGAGGGGAAAGGCCTCTCTTTTCCCGGAACCTACTACAATAATGTCCCCCTCATGTAGGGGCCGCTCTCTTTTTTTTGGTCCCCCTCTAAACCCCAACATTGTTGACTCTTGAAAACCCACTATCCCCGGGGTTTCCTTTAGGGGTTATTAAACTAGCAATCCCTTTTTTGGTTAAAGACCCCCGGGAAATTTTTAATTTTAAAATTGGGCCCCAGGGTCTCATGCAGCGATTTTTTGGGGCCGAAATCACATAGTTTTTGAAACGGAAACCCCCCACGTTTCTAAACTAATTGCCCACGTCTATATTTTTTACGTTTGGGCCCCGATATACCCATACACCCGGGGGGTTTAACCCCTGGGGTTTTTAAATCATTAGGAGACTTTCCATAGACCCCAAAATTTTTGGTTTTTTTAAAAGACTTATGTCACCCCTCCCCTTTCCCCCAAAGCCAATTTTTTCTGATTTAAAAATTAGACACGGGGTTCAAGCTTTGGAAATGGCCTGTAATTTTATTCCCCACCCCACTACTGGGAACAGCTCTTCGCCCAAGGGAGGTCTCTCACGGGGAAAAAAAACCCCTTATTCGATTTTTGGGGTTTCTAATAAAGGCCCAGATTAGAGATATCTGGAAAATACCCCTATAACAATTTTTTCCCCGGGTGGGGGTCTAAAGCGAAAAAGTTTTTGGAACAAACATTCTAGCTGGGGGCAAATCTTTCCTAAACCCAAATGAAAAGAAAGATTGCACAAAGATGGTACTTGACACAAAGGGCGAATCTGACCGCGGTCAATCGTGCTTCTATATTAGGGGCCTGATTTGAAATTGGGTAGATTTGAAAGAGATAGTTTTGTAAATGATTTGAAGAAAAAATTACCCAGGGATCCGCTTTCATCAGATCATATCTTTCTTCCTCTCTTTTCCCGGTAAGTGGGGAACTACAAACCCCAGCCCCCCCTGAAATATCGCGTATTATATTTTGCATTTGAATTGGGATGTGTGGGGAACAACAAACCCAGCCACCCCCCTGAAATAAACTGCTTAATTTTATTGTGGGATTTGAAAAATTTGGGATGTGGGGTGAACTACAATCCTCACCATACCCCCGAAAAAATCGCTGTATTAAAATTGTGCATTTTGAATGATTTTTGTTGAAAGATAGCATCCCCCGCTCTGAATTTCCCAAAAAGACCCTTTTTTTTTTATTATTTTAGCTATTTGATTCCCCCAAAACTTACATAGAAAATCCGTTTTTTTGTGAAGGGGCCCTTTGTTACTCCACCCCCCTTTCAAAAACCTAGTTCACCCAAAGATAGGGAAAGACCAGGGTCAAAAGCACACAAAAACTTTGTGGGGCTGAGGTCAAAAACTGACCGTCGGGTCAAACGTGGGATCATATATAGTTTCATGATTTGAAATTGTTGATTTGGAAAAATGATAGTTTTTTAAGTGATTTTTTAAGAAATATGGAAAACCCAAATGGGACAGAAGTGGGGGTTTAAGGGGGGCCCGGAGGGAAAGGGTTTTCCTTTTGATACCTATCTTTAATTCCACAACTCCAAAACACCATGGGTCACAAAGAATATCTACCTTGGGACCCTCCCTTTTACTGTACCATCCAGTCCACCCCCCAAAAATTCTATCCCATATCAGCCCTCTATCCTCCCTCACCCATGTATACATCCCACACCTGTTTCCCCTTTTTAAAAAAAAACAAAAAAAACCTGCTTGCATAGTGCTGCACAAACCCGCTCCTACTCCCTCACTTAACCATTTTGCTGTGCTTTTTCATTCTCCCGCTTTTTCGCTGAGGGAAAATCTCTCCTAACCCTGGCCCTCCTTCCTTTACTGCCATCCCACTTCCTCCTCCGCCTCCTTCCATAGAAATCCTGCTAACCTGCCCCGTATTCGCTGACTCTTTCCCCCGCCCCCTTTTTAAAAAAGTGCCCTGGGAACGCCCGATCGTTTTTGGGAACAAACTCACTGCTGTTCATGAAATTTTTTCTTTTTCATTCCCCCCAACCGCTTGGGCCCCCACAAAACAGGGGTCCCGCCTCTGACACCCCTTCCCTTTTCCCCTCTCACCTATGGGGGTCTACACTTCACCCACACCCCCGACCTAGAACAACCGGGGGGGGGAGTCCGGGATACTTCTCTCTCCAAACTGCACTTACTATCATTCCTCTCGCACCCTCCCTCCCCTTTTCCCCCCTTTGAAGTCCACACCCCTTAGACCCCTTTTGGCCCTTTTCCATCAAGTCGGGAGTTGGGGTTTCAGACCCCCCCGTAAAATCCGAAGGTTTTTAAATTTCAATTTTTCTTTGTTTGCTCCGTAAAAAAAACACGCCGGTTTTTAAAACCCCCCCTACAAAAGCTGGTAATTGGTTTGGGAACACAATTTTTTTTGCGCAATTTTCATCCAAGGGGTTTAAATAATATTTTTCTGCAGTTGTAATTAGTAAAAAAAACATTCTTTTTCACCGCAAAGAAGACATTTTTCCTGTAGCATAATTCATATCCGAAGGTTAATTACAAGTTTTTCTGTTGTTGTGTTCCGTAAAATACACGCCGTTTTAACACGCTACAAAGCTGTTAATTGTTGGCAGCATATTTCTTTTGTGCAATTTACATCCAAGGGTTAATTAAGTATTTTTCTGCAGATGTATTCATTAAAATAAACGTTGTTTTTTCACCGTCAAAGAAGAAATTTTGCCTGTAGCATAATTCATATCCGAAGGTTAATTAAGCCTGTTTGTGCTTTTATATTCATTCAGTAAAATACACAGTGTTTTTAAACGGCACATACAAGTCAATTTTTCCTGCCCATTTGTGGAGCGCAATTTATATCCAAGGGTTACCCAAGCTTGTTAGTGGGTTCATTTGTAGTCAAATACAGGGTGTGTATTTATCATATACAGATATCTTCATCAAACAGTGTCTGTACATTTTAGAACAAACAGTATGTCAGACAGAGAGGTGGCAGGCTCTTCACTTGCGAATGGCAGTGGCACAAACAGCCCAGGTCGCAGCACAGCAAGGGGACGTCGCAGCAGGGGTCACTCGGTGAGGCCAAAACTGCCGCTGTCATCTAGCGGCCGTGTGTTGTTCAGCAACCCAATGGTTCTTGATTGGTTGACTAGGTCATCCACTTCCTCCCAGATGACATCTTACAACACCAGCCAAGTGTCGGTGGGAACGTCAGACACAACCCTTAGTTGGCATGGCCCAGGAGCGGGTCAGCGGCCCTCACCTGTCCTCAACCCGCCTCTGTCCCACCCGGTTCCCTCAGCCAGAGATCTACTATGTGGTCTGGGCTCAGTATCCACTATACAGCAAGGATGAGGAGGACAGTCAGCAGCTACTTGTCAGCGAAGAAATGGGGCAACTATCCCCTGCTTCTTGCAGTAGGCGGCAAAGTATAAATGTGGAGAGTGGCATGGGAGGTCATGTTGTGAGAGGTCAGCCTCTGCATACCAAGACCGGTGATGAGGACAGCAGTGACGATGAAACACAAATCGATGATGATGTAGCCGACCACACTTGGGAGCCGGGTGAAGCAAGGGCTTCATCATCGTCAGGAGAAAAGGGCGTCAGCTTGCGAGTCAAGTGGGTTGTGTGGCCGTGAGTCATCAGGGTAGCAGCAGTGTGAGGTCAGGAGCCAAGCGGCCACGGGGTAGAAAACCCCGATCGCAGGTCCAAGAAAGTAGCGGCACAGGGGTTCAGTGAGGCAGTGGCGGTAGTAGTCACTCAGTGCGGAGCGTTGGCGGTAAAATCCGATACTCGGCGGTGTGGCAGTTCTTTGTTAAGACACCGGAGGAGCCGAATATGGGTATATGTAGAATCTGTGGGCAGAAAGTGAAACGTGGCCAGGGAGCTAAAGTTGGCACCACGACCCTGCGTCAACACATGCAGCATCCCCATCCGGTGGCCTGGGAGAACCATGGCTCAGATGTGTTGGTCCATCCTGCCACCGCCGCAGCAGCAACAGCGGCCAGTGGCACGCATGCCATTGCAGCCAGTCAAGGCTCAACCACCTCTCCAGAAGGGAGCTGTTTCTCTTTGCCATCATTTCCTGGTCCAGATGCACTCTGCCACCCCAGTTAGAAGATACGCTGGACTACTGGGCAGCCAATCTGGATGTGTGGCCGCAACTTGCCGAGTTTGCAGTGGAGAAGCTGTCCTGCCCGGTCAGTAGTGTGGCATCATAGCGGGTTTTCAGTGCGGCGGGGCCATCGTTATCCCAAGGAGAACCCACTTGTCCACCGGAAATGTGGAATGACTGACCTTTGTCAAGATGAATCAAGCGTGGATCGGCCAGGATTTCCACACACCAATGCCTTAGGCATCAGATTACATCAGCCATGACACCTCACCCAAACTTTGAGGAATGAGTCTGGATTCAAACTACCTGCCTCAGCCACTATTCTGATGCCGCCACCCGTCTGATGCCACACATCTGCTGACAGTTTCTCCATCTGCCACCCACCATCTTTACCAGGGACTGGTATTGCCACCCACCTCCACACTGTCATTGTGCCACTCTATGACCTCATGCTGCTGCTGCTTTTGCTAGTGCCGTCACCTCCACTCTCAGTCATTGTGCCACTCTGTGGCATACTACTGTTTTTGCCACCTCCAGAATGTCATTGTGCCACTGTCTGACCTCATGCGGCTGCTGTAGCTGCTGCCGTGACCTCCACACTGTGTCATTGTGCCACTCTGTGGCCTACTACTGTTTTTGCACAGAATGTCACTGTGCCACTGTCTGACCTAATGCTGCTGCTGTACCTCCTGCCGTGACCTCAACACTCTGTCATTGTGCCACTCTGTGGCCTTCTCCTGTTTTTGCCACCTCCAGAACTTGTCATTGTGCCACTGTCTGACCTCATGCTGCTGCTGTGGCTGCTTCCGTGACCTACACACTCTGTCATTGTGCCACTGTCTGACCTCATGCTGCTGCTGTGGCTGCTGCCGTGACCTACACACTCTGTCATTGTGTCACTGTCTGACCTCATGCTGCTGCTGTTGCTCCTGCCATGACCTCCACACTGTGTCATTGTGCTACTCTGTGGCCTACTCCTGTTATTGCCACCTCCAGAATTTGTCATTGTGCCACTGTCTGACCTCATGCTGCTGCTCTTGCTCCTGTCGTGACCTCCACACTGTGTCATTGTGCCACTCTGTGGCCTACTCCTGTTCTTGCCACATCCAGAATTTGTCATTGTGCCACTGTCTGACCTCCTGCTGCTTTTGTGGCTGCTGCCGTAACCTACACACTGCGTCATTGTGCCACTCTGTGGCCTAGTCCTGTTTTTGCCACCTCCAGAATGTCATTGTGCCACTGTCTGACCTCATGCTGCTGCTATGGCTGCTGCTGTGACCTACACACTGCGTCATTGTGCCACTCTGTGGCCTATTCCTGTTTTTGCTACCTCCAGAATGTCATTGTGCCACTCTCTGACCTCATGCTGCTGTGGCTGCTGCCGTCACCTCCACACTCTGTCACTGATGTTGCCACCTGAGCTCTCAGCTTTTTTTTTTCCAGCTTTCACTGCCATGACTTTATCAGGTTACATTCCTGCTTCAGTTTTTTGGTCAGTTTTGCCCTCTTAGGTGCCCAGGGAATTTTATAGTGAAGCGATTCTAAGAACGGCGGCAGTCGTATGCGTGTCATACTAAAACACAACATTGTATGAAGACCAAACCAATCTCACTCTGCATATTCAAGCATGGCACAACGTTCTACAGTACCCTACAGGTTCTGTGCAGCCTGGAAATAGCTGTTTTTAAACACGATTCATCCCGAAGTAATTCGGACCGAAACGAATTTTGTTGGAAAATGCGGCGAAGTCGGCGAATCTAATTTTTGAGAAATTTACCCATCTCTAACTATTACCAAATACATTGCTATTCGGATTTTGCTTTATTTAGGAGATTGAGGAGATTTTATTTCCTGCGTGTTTACATAAGCTTTTCAGGTTACCAATCATCTCTCTCTTTGCTCTCACTATTCCAGCTGCCTTGTCCAACCATGGTGACTCATTCCCTATTGAGTGTTATCCTCAGCACAGGAGCTTACTTATCTATGTTAGCACTTTAGAACTACTGTATGTAGCCTTGTGCACTACAGGTTACAATTCTTCTGCACTCATGTCTCTCCAACAGGCTCAACTATGAATAGCAGAGATAAGCCAATCACTGATATATATTCACCCACAGCCTAACTGAGAAGTGTGACCCTGAAGCTGGCTGTGAAGAGAAGGCTATGTGAAAAAGCATGGTGAGAACTTCCATATATGACTATATATTGACCTGTTTGTCTTTGATATCCCAAGCACTGACAAACATATTATTATTCTGCCTCTAAAGAATTATTACTCATACACCTACAGTTGACACCAGAGGTTTACATACACTATATAAAAAGACACATATGCATGTTTTTCTCACTATCTGACATGAAACCAGAATAAACCTTACCCGTTTTAGGTCAATTAGAATTACCAAAATTATTTATATTTGCTAAATGCAGAATCATGAGAGAGAATTTTTGAAGGCATTTTTATTACTTTCTGCAAAGTCAAAAGTTTGCATACATTGCTTAAATATTTTGTAGCATTGCCCAAACGAACCCTTTGGGGAAAAACTTTTTTGGATATCCTTCCACATGCTTTCAAGGATTTTTACCCATTCCTCCTGACAAACTGGGGTAAGGAGCCATGTTTGTAGCCCCTTTGCTCGCACCTGCCTTTTCAGCTTTGCCCAAAATTTCAATAGTTTGAGAACGGGGCTTTAGTGTCACTCCAAAACTTTGACTTTTTTACCTTAAGTCATTTTGAAACCATTTGGGGCAGTATGTTTCAGGTCTTGTTGGGTTTTGGGCGTTTTTTATCGACAAATTGAAATCGAAAGGGTTTTTTTATGGGATCAAATTTCCGATCAGCGAAATAAGGTTAAAATCTGTGCACATCTATTAAGATTGCGCCCTTTTTTGGGCGCTTCCTGAATTTGGGCGGCCAAAATCAATTACAGAATAAGCAGGGTGAGATTTGTCGACTCATGAGGGATGTGTAGGGTTTTGCGTTTGGCGGGAAAAAATCACATGACCTCGTTTTACATAAACACGTTTCCTTTTCAGCCTCGGGGGCTCTCGGTCTCATAGGAAAAAACTGCTTTTCTGCCGGGGCCAAACACCAGCAAAATTAGTCAATTTCTGCACAAGAAACCTCACATTAGTTTTGTATCCTCCAAATTTTAGTTACATTGGGGGATTTGAACTTTTTATTAGTTAGCTAAGAATTTTAAAAGCAGAATCTACCACGAAAATTCACGGGTGGGGGGGGGGAGCCCCCGGGGCGGACACAACAAGCTCAACTTAAAGAACACTGGATAAATTCCCAAAAAACTTATGTAACTTTGTAGGGGGAATATCTTTATTATTAACAGTTTGCATTGAAATATTTCCGGGAATTTGGGGGCAGCCTGAACAAAATTTGGGGAAACATCTTTTCTAGTAACGCAGGTCTTTTTGTTAGCGCAAAACTCCATTTTTTATTATCATTACTTTCAGATGGGTGTTCATTTTACCCATTCCCAAACCGTACTTTGATAATCCACCTTGCACTTAAATTTAAAAACCCACAACTTGTGTCACACAGGTTGTTTGTTCCAAAAAAATACCGGATCATACGAAAACATCACAGTTCGTTTTTTTTTTGCTTTTTGCGCACCCAGCCCCCTGTTCTTTGACGCATAATCTACGAAAATCTAAAAACAGAAATTTCTATATTCACCACAGGTAATTAAAAGGGTGCAAAAAATACCGTTATTATATCAAAACATAACAGTTACTTTTTTTGACTTTTGCGCACCCAGCACTGTTCATTGACGCAGCATCTACTAAATCAAAAAATAGAAATTTTAATTTTCACCACGGTGAATTAAAAGGGTGAAAAAAATACATTTTTATTATATCAAAAATAACAGTTACTTTTTTTTTTTTTGCGCACTCACATTTTCTTTGACGCAGCATCTACGAAAATTCTTAAAACAGCAAATTCTATATTCACCCAGGTAATTGAAAGGGCAAAAAATACCGTTTATTATATCAAACATAAATTAGTTTTTTTTTTACTTTTGCGCACCAGCACTGTTCATGACGCAGCACTACTAAATCTTAAAAACCAAAATTCTATATTACCACAGGTAAATTTGAAAGGTGCAAAAAATACAGTTTATTATATCAAAACAAACAGTTACGTGTTTTTTTGCTTTTGCGACCAGCACTTTTTCATTGACGCAGCATCACGTAAACAAAAAAACAGCAATTCAAATTTCACCACAGGTGAATTGAAAGGTGCAAAAAAACCTTTTATTAACAAAACTAACATTTCGTTTTTTTTGACTTTTGCGCACCCACACTTTTTCTTTGACGCAGCATCTCGTAAATCTTAAAATAAAATTCTTATTAAAACCACGGGTGAAAAAAAATAAAAAAAATACAGTTTATTATATCAAAACAAACATTTACGTTTTTTTTTATTTGCCACTCACACTGTTCAGACCACATCACAAAATTTTAAAACAGCAATTCATTTTCACCACAGGTAAATTGAAAGGTGTAAAAAATACATTTTTATTATATCAAAACAAACATTACGATTTTTTACTTTTTCGCCCTCAGCACTTTTCTTGAAGCAGCATCTACGTAAATCTTAAAACACAATTCATTTAAACCCACAGGTAAAATTAAAAGGTGCAAAAAATACAGTTTTTTATATCAAAACAAAACATTACGGTTTTTTGACTTTTTCCACCCAGCATTTTTTCATTGACGCAGCTCTACAAATCTTAAAAAAAACAATTTTATATTACCACAGGGAAGAAAGGGTGCAAAAAATACCGTTTATTATCCCAAAAAGAAAAAAAATACGTTTTTTTTTTGACTTTTGCCCATCCAATTTGTTGATAACACCTTGCATTTAAATTTAATCCGAAATTTTTGTTTTGATTAAGGTTTTGAAAATACTGGATTTGCCGTTTTTTAATAAGAGATTTTCCAAAAACTACCATACCTTCTCAAATTTTTATTTTTCTAAACATGGACAAATGCAGGTGGTAAGCACAAAAGGGGGGTACACAGGGAGTAGAGGTACGAGAGAAGTGCTCCTTCCAGTGGGGCAACAACACGCATCCCAGCGGACGTCAGTTGCAGCCGTCAGCCTGTCATCGCGGGGTCGGGGGCCCTGTGAATCTAAGTAACAAACATCTCCCAATCGTCCTTCAGCGTTAATAAACCCTGCATCTAGCAGCTTCCCTCCCCGTCCTCGCAGTCAGGGCCACAAATGCGTATCACACATCAGCACCTCCAACATGAAGCGCCCAAAGCAACCGTTCCCCCACCCTGGGATAATCCTTGTCTGAAGACCTCTTTGATGACAAATGGGGTTGGGGGTCAGAAGCATTTTTAAAAGATAAAGGGGAATTACTCTTGACACCCATTCGAGCCACGGGGAGGTAAGGAACCGTCAATCGGCAAAAATCCCGGGGGGGTCGGCAACCCTTGCGGCCCCTTTGCTTGTAGCCCCAGCTTCTGGAGCAAAAGTCAGGACGACCAAGTCCCCTTGTTGATGAGAGATTGACGACATGCGGATCCTCCGGTTTTTTCCCGCAAATTTTGTTGCACGCTTCTCATGGCGGGGGAAAAACATGGGTAGGTCAATGGGGCCCGCCAAAAAAAGGGGAGGGGGCGGCGCAGAAGTCCGCTGATATTTTCCGCCCCAGGGCACGCAAACCCCGCTCCCGCACGCCGTAAAAAAGGTCCGGGACCCTCAACCGGGGGTTTTCTTTGGCAACCCTCTTTTCCCCCCAGCGTGTCATATCCGCCTTTGCATAAACGCTAATAAGGCAAGAACCTTAATGGTTAACCACCACCAACAGTCATCACATGCAGCAATCATTTTTAAAATGGGGGAACACTTGCCAAAAAAGGGCCCCAACCGACGCCGACCCAACCCTGTCACACCCTCTGCCCCTCCCCCTCCTCCTCCTCCCCCCCCCCAAAAGCTTCCCAGCTGCCCTGTCTCCAGAGCATGACGGGGTTCAGCCTCCGTTTCAGCCCCCACCGTCGCCCGAACCACCAGCACCACCAAGCCCCCATCCCCCCCTTCTCCTTCTCCATTTAAACGACCGCACCCGACAGGGGCCATCTAGAGCCACCCTTTCTGTCTTCCAGTTTGGAGCAGAAGAAACATTTTAAACCCAAACCACCCCAAAAGCCAAAAGCCTGAACGTGGGCTTCCAGGCTTTTGGCCTTGGAAATGTTGCCTTCCGCTGGGGGGACCAGAGGGTTTTCCGCCACCATGCCCTCCCGTTGCCCCCAATACCAAGCCGACAGGCATTTTTTTTGCCAAAAAGCCGTCCCGCCCGGGCCCCCACGGTCACTATAATTTTCAAGCGCGTTGTCTGCACTGTGTCCGAAAAAGCCATTCACCACCGACACTGGGCTAGTAAGCAAAGGCCAAGGCCGATTTCTCTGGACAGCTCACCCGGTGACTGGGGGATGTCTCGGGGTGACGGTGCTCTCAGGCTCGGGGCACCTCTTCAAAACCCGGGGAGGATGGGGCAGGGGTCTTTCCCCCCCAAAGGGCCCTTGGCATCACGTCCCCAAACACCCGGGCCCTTTGAAATTAACTCCCTTTGGGGACCCCACACACAGGGCCGGACTGTGGGCGCTCAACAACGGGGCCGGGGCGCTGGCTGGGGGACAAGAACCTTGTGTCAGCAAGAAGGGGGCGAAAAAAGGGGGGAAATCTGCTGGCCGCCCTAAGATCGTAGGCTGGGGCACCTCCCCTTTCCTGGGACATTCTGAAACCTTTTCGTCCAAAAATTTCAAAAAGCAACCCCGGGGTGGGCGCCTGCTGAAGAAGGGTCGAGGTCTGAGTTTCGCACTTCCCCGTTCGCCAAACCCGCTGTCCCGCCTGCTCGTTGCAGCCAGCTCGGGCCCCCCCTTTAACCCCATTTTGACGTGGGAACACGCTTGAATTCCCCCTCCACATGCTCCGCGATTGTGGCGCACGCAAAGCCATTACGCAGACGAATGACCATGGGCCCACAACAGCGGACGGACCTCGGGTGTTAAAACCCCCGAGAGTGGGGGCAGGTGAAAGAGCTCTGCACCCTCCTTTTCCATTTGAGAACCCACCAAAAAAGGTCATGCGGGGCAAGCCCTTGCAATAATTTTGGTGATCTTTGTTCTGGGAACGATCGTTGGGCACTCTGAAACAACAGGTCCCGCACGACGAGTAGGGGACGGCCACAGATCGGGCACGGACCTTTTCCCCCCCGCAAATCCCCAAAGGCCCGCGTTTCACAATTTTACGGTCTTCATTAGGCATGGTTCGGGGGCCAGAATGCAAGGTGGCGCATCAGCCTCAGGGGGCATCATCTCAGGCAATGGGCTGTGTTGAAACTGTGCCGGAGGGAGCAGGAGGAGGAGGGAGTATCTAGACACCGATGTACCGACTCCTGCCCTTGGAAAAAGGGTTTGGGCCCAATTTTTGGCGGGGGAGAAAATGAGGAAATCAGTTTTTTTATGCCCCTCGACCCAAGGCTTTTGGGAAAATCAAGGCTCCATCCTCACAGATGCTGGAGCCCTTTTCCCCCCAAAATGACCTCGCATTAAGGGCCCCAAAATAACAACAGTTTTTGGGGGCCACCCCCCCTGGCCCCCGGGGGCAAAAAAAAAAACACACTTTCCTTTCCCCCCACCCAAAAGAGAGTAAAATGCAGGGAAAAGGAGACCTTGCTGATTGATCAACTGGGGACTCGTTGCTCTGCTTTTACGTTTTCCCCCAAAATTAAAAGTGGAACAACATCACGACTGACACAGAGAGGCCAAGAGGGGAGCGCGCAGCAGGCAAGGGGGGCAAAGCCAATTACCCCTGGCAATCTTTGTTTACCACCTCACCAACGCATGAATGCAGGCACACATCCAAACCACCAAGACACTTAAGATCATGGGGCAACGACTATCTGCGTCTCCACCGAGTTTTTTTCATGTTTCCGGGCCCAAAAGACTTCTGGTATCCAAAATGGACGAATGGCCCGAGCTGCTCGCACCCATAGAGGGTTTTTCCTGCCCCGCAGCCAGCTCATATCTGACGGGACCTCACACAGCGGAGGAGTCATTACAGACAAAACCCCCCCGGGTTCCCCAGATAAAGTGGATCGTTTTTACTTTTTATCAAAATGAATCAGGGGGGATCTCTGATGATGTTGTGGCCCCAATTGCCAGGCACCGATTAGTTGCCATCTACTTCACATTCCTTTTCAAACGAAAGGGCCCTTGAAAACTTTTTTAAAAAGATCTTTTTACTGCAATTTTTTTTTCCTTTTCCCCAAAACATTTTGCTGGTTTTTCTGTGAGGGGGACTGTAAAAAGACAGCAAGGTTTTCAGACAACACCGAATTCCATTTTTCCACTTTTTCTTTGAATTTTCGCATTTCAATGGTTTTGAGGTCATGTTCTTTTAAACAGCAAAAATCATGGTCCCCCTTTGGAACAAAATGGGCTTCTAAGTGGGATTTCCCCACAATTTTTTAAAAGTGGCTGAGAAGCATATTTATAAATTTTTGGGGGCATGTACTGGAATACACAATAATCATGGTCCTTTGTAAAAGAAAGTGGCTTCTAAGTGGCATTTTTTCCCTCACAATTTTTTTTAACAGTGGCTGAGAACTTTTTTATAATTTTTTGGTCATGCGCTTTGAAATGCAGCAAAACAAAAGGTCCAATTATAAAAAAAATGTTGTTTCAACAGACATTTTTTCTTTACAATTTAAATTGACCAAAGTGCTCAAGATCATGCTTTGAAAATTTTTGGGGCATTTTTGCTGTACAGCACATACTACAGTCCTATTCTAAAAAATGTTTCTAAAACCCCATTGTTCTTTACAATGGTCAAGAGGGGCTCAAGGGGGATGGTGCTGAAAACAGAAAGGTAGGGCACGTTTTAAAGGACACATATTGCAAATGACTTGTTTTTTGCAAATCTTTAACATACATCAATCCCCGTATGAGACAACCCATTTTAAAACAATGAAAAAAAAGAAACAAAGCATGGGGGGATTCCATAAATTTTTAAAAAAGTGCTTCTAAATTAAAGTACTAAAAAACTTCATGTACAAAATAGCTGTTAAAAAAATTCCCTGAAATTTTACAAGGGGGTACAGGAAAAAATTGACCAATTATTTTCAAGGACATGGAGTAGGACACGGGCAGAAACAAATAGAGAGACCATTTCCTCCAGTACTTAGTAAAATGAGAAAAAAATGCCAAATAAAGGGGACCTGGGTGTAACAGGGGCGTTAACCACCATATTCCAATGAAGCTCAATTGGTCCCCTCATACGGAGGGGAAAACGCTCCCCGGGAGACTGTTACAGAGGAAGGGTGGAAATTCTCACACTTCCCTTCCCACTCGCTTCACACGACAGTTTTTCGTTGCTGGTCATCAGGGCATTTTAACCTGCTTTTTTAATAGATGACGGATCCCCCTGGGCTTTCACCGACCCACTGAACCCGGCCCTGGGTCATGCGTGGCCCAGGGCGGTAAGTCAATGTCCATTTCAACTAAAAGGTGGTTAAAGACTCCTTTTTCCCGGGGACTTTTTAAATATGGGGTCACGGTTTTGGGGCCATGCTGTGGGCCCCGGGCATTAGTCAAAGTCCACAAAATAAAATGGTGTTGAAAGACTCCTTTTTTTTCCGGACTTTTTAAAGTGGGGTCATGCAGGTTTGGGGGGTCAGCTGTGGCCCAGGACAAGTAAAAGTCAATGTCCATGAAACTAAAATGGTGGTGAAAGACTCCCTTTTTTTGGCCTTTTTAAATGTGGGGGGCATGCAGGTTTGGGGTCATGCTGGCCCAACGGTATAGTCAATGCCAGTAAAAATAAAATGGGGGTTGAAAGACTCCTTTTTCCGGCACTTTTTAAAGTGGGGGCCCGCAGGTTTGGGGCTCAGCTGTGGCCCCGGGCAGGTAAGTAAGTCCCGTGAAACAAAATGGGGGGGTTGAAAGACTCCCCTTTTTTTTTTTCCCGGGACTTTTTAAATTGGGGGTCATGCAGGTTTTGGGGGGGATCGTGGCCCCCGGACGGGGTAAGTCAATGTCCCCCGGGAAAATAAAATGGTGGTTGAAAAGACCCTTTTTCCGGGACTTTTTAAATTTGGGGGGCATGCAGGTTTGGGGGTCAGCTTTGGGCCCCGGGCAGGGAATCAATGTCCCCGTGAAACTAAAAGGGGGTTAAAGACCCTTTTTCCGGCACTTTTTTAAAATTGGGGGGCATGCAGGTTTTTGGGGTCAGCTGCTTCCAGGACAGGGGTATCAAGTCCATTCAATAACATGATGGTTTTAAATCATACTCCTTCGGCACTTTTTAATTTGTGGGTGATCAGGTTTAAGGGGTCTGGCTGTGGTACAAGACAGGGATAGTAAAAATGGGTCCCCCAGTGACTTTTTTCTGTGGACTTTTATAACCTAAGTGTGTTTTGCCTAAGATGTAGCATTATCCATTTGACGTTGTGATGTTAATTTCAGCGTTGCTCCATCCTTGTTTGGGTGAATAATGAAGGTGTTGTTGCTCTCCCATAGACTGAAATGTCATCAGCGCATGAATCGATGCTCACTATCGAAAAACCTTATCGATAGCGGCCGACTATCGACTATCGATCGATCTCGATAGCCAACGCAATCGCTCAACACTAGTCATTGTCCATTTGGAAAACCCATTTCCGCCAAAGTATTAACTTCCTGGCTGATATCTTGAGATGTTGCTTCAGTATTGCCACATTATCTTCTTTACTCATGCTGCCATCTATTTTGTGAAGTGCAGCAGTCCCTCTTGCAGCAAAACAAACCTGCAACATGATGCTGCCCCTCCACCCCTGTGTTTCACAGTTGGGGAATGTGTTTGAGCTTCCATGCTTCATCTCTTTTTTCCTCTAAATGTTAACGATGGTCATAGGTCAACAGTTCAAATTCTTAGTTTCAGCAGACCACAGGACATGTCTCCAAAAATGCTTGTCATTTTTCCTGTGTGCATTTGCAAACATTAATCTGGCTTTTATATGTTTTTATTGGAGTAATGGCTTTCTATGGTAGCTAGAATAGTGCCTTTCAGCCTATGTTGTACAGTACTCATTCACATGATAACATGACATAGATCTTACCAGCTTCTACTGCCAGCATTTTCACAAGGTCTTATGCTTTTTCTGTATTTGAAGGTTGTTATGTACATGTCAGACCAAAGCATGTCATGCTCTGAACACAGTACCCATCCTCCTTCTGGTAAAAAAAGTGATGGCTGCACATTCCATCTTGCTTTTTACTTTGCGTATAATTGTTTGCACAGGTGAACGAGGCACCTTCAGGTATCTGGAAATTTTACCCAAGGATGAACCAGACTTGTGCAAGTCCACAATTATATTCCTGATATCTTGACTGAGTCGTTTTTTAGACTTTCCCATGATGTTACACTCAGAAGCTGTTTGTTTCTGATGTACATAAAATCCACAGCTGTGTCTCAGATTAACTCAGATGTTGTCAACAAACCAGAAGCTTCCAAAGACATGACATCATCATATGAGATGTCCAAAATTGTTTAAAAGCATAGTAATCTTAGTGAATGTAAACTTTTGATTTTGCAGAAAGTAATACAAATGCCTTAAAAAATTCTCTCTCTCACTATTCTGGTATTTGGCAAATATAAATAATTTTGTTAATCCTAATTAACCTAAAACGAGTACGCTGTTTTATGTCAGATAGTGACAAAAACATGCATATGTGTCTTTTTATTTAGTGTACATAAACTTCTGGATTCAACTGTATAAGCTTCAAACTTCTACTTTCTTGCAGATGAATAAACTGTCATGTCATATACAGTATCTCCAATCTCTTCGTAGTTCCTGGCCCTCTGTCATGTCTTCCTAGTTTAAATTAACCTATGAGCAATTTTACATATTCACTTAAATAATTTGTGTGATATGTGAGTACAGGCATTTATAGCTCCCCTGTAAATTACTCATCAACCTTTTAGTCTCTGTCTTCTATATTAGTCAATGAGAAGTACAGTGTATCTTCAACTTAGCACATAAGGCAACAAAATTATTAGTACGTCACTATTTTATAGTAGATCCTGTGACATTCTGAAAATGTGCTTGAACTGTATTATAAATTATCTTTGTCTCTTTATAATACTATCTTTTTGTTACGTCTGTGTTTTTCGTAAATCTGTGAAAATGTTTCAGTTAAAACAATTTTCTAAGTTTCTGGTAACTTTTGCTGCTATTTCAATTTAATGTATATGAAACTTTATAAAATATATTTTCAAAACTTTAAATGTTGAGCCTCATCAAGTTCCTCACTGTTTTGTAGGTCCCACTGCAGTTTCATGCTGTGCATCTTCTAAGAAGCTGTTTCATTTCTGCTGTGACAACTCATTTGGGACCATAGGAGGGAATTTAATAAATCAGAATTGAATAAGTCAGAGCAATTTAGGTAATTCTTAAGAAATAAAATAAGAAACACATAAAATCGAAGTGAACGTTTTTAAAATGTAGTAATGTGAGACTGCAGGGTTTTTGTACAAATAATCTAACTGCAAAAGAAACAGCTTGCCCATTAAAGAATAATATCCAACCATGTAAAGAATTCAATAGAAATTGAAAACAACTTTATAATATTGCTTGTATCAGCAAGCCGTAAGTACCTTATGTTTCTAGTTATTTAGGTCTGAGTATGCATTCGATGACTATACAGTAATGACGATAATTATTGTATCTATAGAAAAAATGCTTATTAATTCTACCATTCTTAAACCACATAACAAACAAGCCAGTTTTGAGAATTATGACATCACCCCATTTTTTCAAATCAGACAATTGTCACATTATGTTTGTTATAACTGTTTAATGATTTTACCTATCCATAGGATTTAGAGATTGTTTTCTCGTAACACATTGGGATTTAAGTAATACATTTTCATCAATACAGTCTTGGTTTATTTGTAAAAAAAAATCAAAAAATGTTGGAAAAATGCTCAAAATTTTGCAATTTCTGTGAGTAAAATTTAGTTATACCACACAAAACAGTTTATAACTAGCATCTACCATATGTCTACTTTATGTTGACATTTTTTAAATCTCTTTTTGTAGAACATTAGGGGGCTTATAAGTGGCAATTTTTCAAAGTTTTAAGAAAATGTGTAACATTATAATTATTTATTTTAAAACACCATTAATTCTAGGGTGCTGTATATTCGAGGGAGTTACAAACATAAAATAGGTCCAAACAAAGTGCAATGGCAGCACAAAGGGAGTCATTCATGAAAACTGTCTAGGTCAAAGACCCCCTTTCTTTTTTTTTCAGAGCATACATGAAAAAAAAATTGGTCTTGGGGTTGCTATGGGCAACAAAAAATTCTTAGCCCCTGCACAAAGGGTTTTCCTTAAAGGGAAGGAGGAGAGACAAAAAGGTGAGGGGCAGACATATTTGTGGGGTGATGTAGTGGTGGGGGGGGGGTTTTTTAAAAAAAAATTGTAGGCTATCTTAAAAAAGGGGTTTTTTCAGATTGCTTTTAAAACTGCGGGGGGGAGGAGAGTTGTATGTTGTGGGGGGATTCCCCAGAGAATGGGGGATGCACAGGAGAAGTCTTTGAGACAGTTGTGTAAGGAGCTGACACAAGGAAAGCAGAGACGAAAGTCCTGTGAGAAGCGTAGATTGCATAAGGGGAGGCATTTGTAGATTAAGGCAAAGATGTATGGAGGGGAGAGATTATGGAAAGCCTTGTAGGTCATGGTTAGAAAATTTGAATGAGTCGTGTGCAATGTATCCATGAAGGGAAAGGGGAAAGGGGGAGGGTATTCAGAAAAAGGGGAGACAGGTGGATCAGGCAGGCACAATTTAAGAACAGATAAAGGGGGGAAAAGACAGCAGATGGTAGGCCACGAAAAGGACTTGAAAAGTTAGGTGGGAGATGACAAGGGCATGGACTAGCATTTGTGTAGCAACACAGATTTTTTTTTAGAAACCAGTCCAATACTGACTAGGCTTTTGGGGGCCTGTGTTAAATAACTCCATAAATGACTCCAGTTAAAAAACGACAACTTTTAAAATATTCAAAAATCATTTAGTAAATCAGTTAACCTTTTAGCTGTTTCATAGGAAATAAAGTAAAGTGGTGGTGAAATTTCAAAATTTAACTTTTTTCTCTCGAGATCAAGCTCTGTAATTTTGGAACTCTTGTATTTAAGAACCTACACCACTCTTTTAACATTGTATTTAATTTAGTATCCCCACTTAAATATGGGTAAATAATGGAATTTTTTTTTTAAATTTTATACAGTTGGAAAACATAGTTACAAAGGTTGGAACAGAGCCAGCAGTTTTATCTTTATTAGTTTTAGAAAAAAATGAATCTATTTTTTTTCCCTTTAAAAATTTTGATTTCTGCTCCTAACCAATAGCCCAAAACCAAAATCTCTTTATCTAGTGAAAACTTCCCTCTTTTCTTTTTCAAACAGGGTAGGTATAGACAGGGTTTGGGGTTGGGATCATGTGTGGGATCGGTGCCAATTTTGCGAGCTGGCGTCTTTATAAAAATGGCCCAATTTCCTAAAATATATAAAAAATTAGTACGTAGTTCAATGCATGCCAAGAGCGGAAGAATTGGGTCCCCCCCAGTGTCTATTTCCAATCTTCCCAATTATTTTTTAATTTTGAAAAGTATTTGGTGACTGGAGCGGCAAAGCGTTTTCACAGGGGAAAATATTCCGCTCCCATAGAAAACAATTGACCAATTTTCAGAAAGTTTTACTTGCCCAAAGAAGTAAAGAGTTAACATTTCAAAACTACTGTGCCTGAGGCAATTCCTTTAAACCGAGTTTTGTTAGAGATGTTGTCCATGTTGTCACCGCATTGCCAAAACAAAAGTAGTGTAAGAGGCCGTTCTCTGCTTGGGAAAATAATGAGTTGTTGAGCATTATATTGGCTATCGACATCGTCGATAGCCCATAGTCGGCCCCATCGATAATTTTTTTCGATAGTGGAAGTCATTATGAGGAGACCATTAAAGTCTATGGGAGGCAACAACACCTTCATTCTTACCCCAAAACAGGGCTGGAAAAGGGAAATTTAACAGCCACAACAAAAGGGATACCTGCTCATCTTGGGCACAACACATAGGCAGAAAAGCCACAAAAAAAGTCACACCCCTTCACTATCCCTGTTTTGTCCCCACAGCATGCCCTTTAAACCTGCATCACCCAAAAATTAAAAACCAAAGGAGTATGAAATGAACCATCTTTTTTTACTTGAACTGGCATTAAAAAATTCCCTGCCTGTACCCATTACCTTAACCTTCCTGCCCCAGATTAAAAAATGCCGGAAAAAGGGAGTTTTCAACCACCATTTTAGTTAAACTGGACATTGACTTACCTGCCTGGGCCACAAGGGCCCCCAAAAACCCTGCATTACCCCCCTTTTAAAAAAGGGCCCGGAAAAAAAGGAATCTTTTCAACCACCTTTTTAGTTGAACTGGACATTGACTATCCCTGTCCGGGGCCACAGCATAGCCCCAAACCTCTAACCCCCAGATTTAAAAAGTGCCAGAAAAAGGAGTCTTTCAACCACCATTTTATTTCACTGGACTTTGTAATTTCCTGGGCCACGAATGAGCCCCAAACCTGCATGACCCCCACATTTAAAAAGTGCCGGAAAAAGAGTCTTTCAACCCCACTATTTTATTTCACTGGAATTGACTTGCCTTCCCGGGGGCCACAGCATGAGCCCCAAACCTCATGCCCCCCAAAAATTTTAAAAATACCCGGAAAAGGACTTTCAACCACCATTTTAGTTTACTGGACATTGACTATCCCTGTCCTGGGCCACAGCTGAGCCCCAAAACCCTGCATAACCCCCAGATTTAAAAAGTGCCGAAAAAGGAGTCTTTAAACCCCATTTTATTTTCACTGGACATTGACTTTACCTGTCCTGGCCCACATGACCCGGGGCCGGAGTTACAGTGGGTTGGGGTGAGGCCCGGCTAGCGTCCGTCATCTTTTAAAACACGCAGGTTAAAATCCCCTGATGACGCGCAAAAAACTGTCATGCTGAAGCAGATTGGGGAAGGCAAATTTGGGGGAAAAATCCAGCTCCTCATACCATCAATACCTGGGTAGCGTTTTTCCCCTCCTAAGAGTGGGGGCCAATTGATTTTCCACTTGAAATCTGGGGTTAAGCTCCTTTTAAACCCCCCAGGTCCCCTTTTATCTTGGATTCTTTTTTATTTTATAAACGTGTGGGGGAAATGGTCTCGACTTTGTTCTCTGCCCCGTGCTCCATACCCCAAGTCCTCTGAAAACCTACATCTGGCAAGTTTTTCCGGTACCCCCCTTGACAATTCAGGGAAATTTTTTTAACACTATTTTTACTGCAAGTTTTTTTGTACTTTAATTCTAGAAAAACATTTTAAAAGGATGGAACCCACCATGTCTTTGTTTTCTTTTTTTTTAATTGTTTTAAAATGGGTTGTGTAATAAAGGGATTTTTTTTTTTATAGCTATGTTAAAGTCTTGCAAAAAAAAGTATTTTGCAAAATGGCCTTTTAAAAGTGTCCTCCTATTCCCCTTTTCTGACAGCCCATCACCCTTGGCCCCTGACCCTTGTGAAGAACAAAGTTGTTTAAAAAACCCATTTTTTTTCAATAGAAAAATAGAATAGAAAAAAATTTTTAGAAAAGGGGCCTTGTATCTGCAGTTACAGCAAAAAAAGCCTCCAACAATTCAAAGCAGACCCCTTGAGCCACTTTTTACAATTGTGAAAACAAATGCTGTTAAAACAACATTTTTTCAGAATAGACCTGTAGTATGCTGCATGTCAAACAAAATCCCCCCAAAAAAACAAAACATACCCATGGCCCCCTTTTGACAATTGTGAGAACAAATGCTATTTGAAACAACATTTTTTTTAAAATGGACCTTAGTTTGCTGCATTTTTAAAGCGCATGAACCCAAAAAAATTATAAAAATGACTTCTCAGCCACTGTTTAAAAAATTTTGAAGGAGAAATGCCACTTAGAAAGCCCCATTTCTTTCCAAAAACCATATTTTTGCTGTATCTCACGCAAATGACCCCCAAAAAATTATAAAATGACTTTTTCAGCCATGTTTAAAAAAATTGTGAGGGGGGAAAAAAAGCCACTTGAAGCCACTTTCTTTCGAAAAAGGGCCATAAAATTTAGCTTTATCTCACACAACATGACCCAAAAAAAATTTAAAAAAGACTTCTCACCACGTTAAAAATTGTGAAGGAGAAATGCCATTAGAAGCCACATTTTGTTCCAAAAAGGGGATATATATTTTTTGTATCCCCACCAACATGCCCCCCAAAAAATTTAAATATGACTTCTCAGCCACTGTTTTAAAAAATTTTTTTTTTGGGCAACATGACCCAAAACCATTGACAAAGTGAAAAATTTTAAAATGAAGTGAGTAAATGGAATAGGTTTTGTCATGAAACCTTGTTTTTTTAATCCCTCCAGCAAAAACCCGCAAAAAAGAACTTTGGGAATTGGAATAAAAATTGCAGTAAGAAAAGACATTTTTAAAAAATAAAATTTTTTTAAGGGGACCATTTTGTTTGGAGAGGTGTGAATAGACCGCAAAAATCGTGACCTCGGCAATTGGGGCCACAACTCATAAAATCCATCCTGATTCTCTTGATGAAAGTAAACGATCCCCATTATTTTGGGGAAAAACGATGCGTTTTTTCTTAATGACTCCCCCGCTGTGCTGAATCCGCTCAATATGCCTGGGGTGGGGAGGACAACCTTTGGCGTGGCGACGAGCTCGGGCCATTCGTCAATTTTGGAACCCAGAAGTCTATTGGGGCCAACACATACAAAAATCGGGGTTTTAGACGCAGATGTCGGCACCATGATCTTAAGCTGGTCTTGGTTTGGATGTGTCCTCATTTCAGCGTTGGTGAGGTGGTAAAAAAAATTGCCGAGGTCACCCATTAGGTTCTGCCACCTTGCCCCGTTGTGGCGCCGCTACGGCTTTGGACTTATGCTGTCACTCGCTGATGTTTTTCCCCCCGTGACATTTAGGAATTTAAGCGACGAACAAAGTCCCCTTGTCAATCAGCAAGGTCTCCATTTCCCGCATTTTTTTCTCTCTATTTTGGGGGGGTGGAAGGAAAAAAGCTGAGTTTTGTTTTGTACCGGGGGTCCGGGGGGGCCCACCCCGTAAGTTGTTCATTTTGATGGCCTTAATGCAAGGGTCAGTTGGAGGAAATGAGCATCCCCAAACATCATGTGAGAGATGGAGCCTTTAGTTCCCAAGCCCCGGGGTTGAGGGGGACTACAAAATCCCCTTCCTTATTTGCCCCAAATTCAGCCCAACCTCTTTTCAAGGCAGGGATTGGTGTCTAGAATACCACCTCCCCCCTCCATTTTCCCCCCGGGAAAAGCTTCAAAACCCCCCCCTGACTTGTCAGAGATGCACCCTGAGAGTGAGGTGCCCGCCTTTCACTGCTCTGGACCCTGAACCACTGCCCAATGAAGACCGATAAAAATTGAGAACTGTCGGGCCCCCTGGATTTGACGGAGAGAAAAAGGGTCCCTGTCCCCGATCTTGTCCGCTCCCTCCTCCGTCGCTGGCGGGGCCTGTTTTTCAGAGTGCCAACGTCGTTCCAGAAAAGTCCCACAATGCTATGCTGACAAGGGAGTCCGCACTGACATTTTTTGGTGGCTTTTCAAAACGGCAAGGATGGGGCAAGCTCTTTTACCCGCCTCCACCCCGGTGGCCAACACCCCGGGTCCCACCCCTGTTTTCAGGCCTGGTCACTTCATACTGCGTAAGGCATTGTGCTGCTCCCACAACGCTGAGGGTGTGGGGGGTGGAATTTTCCCGCGGTTGCCCATCAACAAATGGAGGTTGACGGGGAGGGCCCGGGTACGCTGCAACGCAGCCAGGCGGGACGAGCAGGGTGCGAAAGGGGGAATACGAACTCAGCCTGTATTGACAAATACCCATCGTCTTCCTCCTCGTCCCCCTGATGAACGCTCGCAAGCAAATTCTGCGGAAAAAACCAAGATGGTCCGCAAGTCGTCATTCATCATCATTATCAACAAAGGTGACTTGGTCGTCCTGACTTTCTATCCAAAGCTGCGGGTACAAACAAGGGGCAGCAAGGGGTTGCCCCCACCCCCCGGGGTTTTTGCCGATTGACCCGGTTCCTTCACCCCCCTGTGGCTCAGTAACTGGGGGTCAGGCAACTAAAATCCCCCTTTTACTTTTAACATGCCTTCTGACCCCAACTGCATTTTTTCTCAAAAAAAGGGCTTCGACAATGGATTATCCCCATGGTGGTTTTACGGTTGACATTTTGGGGGCCCTTTATGTTTGGGCAGATGCTGATGATGCTGTGATGACATTTGTGGCCCTGACTGGGGGACGAGGGGTAATTCTGTAGATGAGGATTCATTAACCACTGAAGGACAGATTGGCGACGAAAAAAAGTTGTTTTCTTAATTTTACAGGCCCTGCCCACGATGACAGGGCCCGACGGGCCTGCAACTGCGATCCCTGGGTGCGTGTTTTTCGCCAGCACTGGAAGGAGCCCTTCTCTCACCCTACCTCCCTGTTTACCCCCCTCTTTTCTTTTTCCCCCTCATTTCGTCCTGTTCAGAAATAAAAAATTTGAGGGTAAAGAATAGTTTGGAAAGTTCTTTTTTAAAATATGGCAAATAAGCTATTCTCAAATCCCTTAATCAAAACAAAATTTCTGGATTCAAATTTAAATGCAAGGGGGGTCTATCAACAAATTGGACTGGGCAAAATGCAAAAAACACGTATCTGTTATGTTTTCGTATAATCACAGTAAAAATTTTTGCACCTTTCAGTTCATGTGTTGACTATATTATTCTGTTTTAAGATTTTCGTGGAGCTGCGTCAAAGAACAAAAGGGGGGCCCAAAAGTCAAAAAACACGTATCTTTATGTTTTCGTATAATACCGGTATTTTTTTTTACCTTTCAATTCACCTGGGTGCTATAGAATTGCTGTTTTTAAAAATTTACGTGGGGCTGCGTCAATGAACAAAAAACTGGCTGCGTAAAAGTCAAAAAACACGTATCTGTTATGTTTTCGTATGATACACGGTATTTTTGGCAACAAACAACCTGTGCTGACTACAAGATTTGCTGGATGAAAATTTAACTGCAAGGTGGATATATCAAACAAGGTGGAATGGGTTAAAATTGAAAATGAACACCTATCTGAAATGTATACTGATAATAAAAGTGGAGTTTTGCACCTAACAAAGAGACCTGCAGTTTACTAGAAATGTGTGTATCCAATATAAGTTCAGGTTTGCCCAATATCCAGGAAATATTTCAATAGCAAAACTGTTAATAATAAAGATTTTGCGTGCAATGTCAAACATAAGTCTTGGTGAACTTTATCCAGTGTTTTTTATAGATAAAAGCTTGTCTGTGTTTCGCCCATGTGCCCCGCCCCCCCCTGCTCCCCTCGTGACTTTACAGCGGTAAATGCTGCTTTAAATTCTCTAGCAAACTACATAAAAATCTTCAAATCTCTAATCAAAACAAAATTGGAAGGATCACAGCTAATAGTAGAGGTTTCTCTGTGCAGAAATAGACTAATTTTCGCTGAGCTGTTTGCCACAGGGCAGGGGCGCACGTCCTATTTCCTATGAGACGCTGAGAGACACTAAGGCTGAACGGGAAGGGGCTTTTTCATGTTAAAACGAGGGTCATGTGATTTTTCCACCCCAATCGCAACCATACACATCCCAGTCATAAACGTCGAAACACACATTCACCCTGCTCTATTCTGTAATCTGATTTGCTGGCCGCCAAAATGACAGGAAGCGCCGAAAATGGCGCGATCTTAATAGATGATGCACAGATTTTAACCTTAATTATCGCATGATCTGAAAATTTCGATCACCATAAAAACCTTGCCGATTTCAACTTTGTCGATAAAAATTGCTCAACACTAATAATGAGATCAGATTTGAGGTCATCTATGAAGGATCTGATGGAGGTGATACTATTTCTCAGAACAAATTCATAGACTCCACAAATACCCTTCAGTATGTTTTTGTTGAAAACTGTGTTTAACCACTTACTGCAGCATTTTGCATATTTACAATTTTTTTTAGCTACTTGTGTTCTAAAGTCATATCCAATAAGTATATTTTACAACAACAAGCAAAAGGGTAGCAAATTTTTGAACGTTTGACTTTCAGGCTCCATATCTCACCATCTACTACAGCTTTCAACGTGAGACTACCTTCATTTTATAAACAATCTTCTTGGCTGTCTCATGCATAACTTTGAACTGCAACTACTTGGCATATGCTTAGTTCTGCAGATTCTGGTCCTGTAACTGCATTGTTACTGTTTTATTCCTTTCTTCTTCTATTCTACACATTATAACCTGTTCTCACATTTCCTAATAGCTCAGTGTGTTATTAGGCTGATTCCCAAGCGAAAGGACATTGGTTCAAGCAGCCATGAAGAACATTTCCCAAGAAAAGAGAAACAGCATCATCCAGCTTATCAAAAGCGATCCCTCGGAGAAGAAAATTGCATCATGTGAGGCAATGACAGCTGATAAAATATGAAATGAAGTTTATCCATCAATTCAAAAGCCAAGAGGTGGACATCCAGGCAAAATAACAGAGTCAACAAGTCGACTCATCACAAGGTCTTTCAGTTCTAACGCAACAGACATGGCAGTGGAGGTGGTTCGTATACTTCGCAAGAGTGAGATCACAGACGTCCATGCAAGTTCCATGCAACATACATGACACAGGTCTGGAATAACGGTCTGAAAAAAGGGGAAGAAGCCTCGACCATCAATTTTGCAAAAAAACTTGTTTTGCTTCACAGATACAACATTTCATATTCAATATCCATGAGTATACAACCATCTCTTATTCACTGGAGCTACTTTAGTTGGTGCCATAAAGCCACCTCATTTTTTACTGTATCCTGCTTACAATGTTCTTTATGCCTTGTTACATTATTACACTATAATGTACTGTACAGTAGTTTTTGTTTTTCTGCATCATTATCCATCATTTCGTTATCCATCACACTTTTCTGGCATTTAACCCCGGCGGATAAAGGGGTATCCCTGTACAAAAAAATGGAAGATTGGAGACGGGTGATTTGGAACGATGAGATGAAATTCAATAGACTGGGCTCTGATGGGGGCAAATGGGTTTGGAAGAATCAAGGGAGAAGGAGGCTAACAGATCAAGAAATTGAAGAAACTGTAAAGTTTGGTGGACAAAGTCTGATGATATGGGGTTGTTTCACAGTCAAAGATGTTGGATATTTGACCAGGATCGATGTTGATCTCAATGCTGAGCTACATGTGAGTACCCTACAAAATGAGTTACTTCACTAACTTGAGTACTATGGGTATGAAAAGGACGACATAGTGTTCCAGCAGGACAATGACCTGAAGCATACATCAAGGTTGGAGAAGTAATGGTGGTTCAATGACAATGAAGTAGAGTTCCAGGTATTAATAACACTCAAATATACCTCAGAATTAAACTATATATTTTAAAAGGGAAATAGAACTTTGATCCCATTGAAATGTAAACCTAAGTCCAAAGGAATTGCTTTTAATGTAATCCATAAACACCAGCATGGTCGCCACATTAGACAAAAGAAGCAAAATAATTCTACTCAGAAAAAAATAAAACATTCCTCCAACCATGCTACATAAAGATTTGCCAGCATGGGAGAAAATTTGGGCCCCAATTAAGATTCACCAGTTTTTTTATATTTAGTAGCTACAAAACAACAAAAATAATTGTATGAGATAAGTGCGCTAGGGAGTGGGGGGAGAGGGGTGGGTTAGCCATTAGGGATTCTGGTAGGCCAGAGTGAGAACAAGTATTCTCAGGGCCCTTTTAAAGCTATGAGAGTTCTGAGTGTGTCTAATCGCCACGGTAGCATGTTCGAGAGAACTGGTGCTGCACATGTGAAGTCTTGGAGACGGACATAGGAGGTTCGGATGATTGAGGAATGTAATTTGATATCATCAGCAGAGCGGAGAGCGCGGGTAGGGTGGTAGACAGAGATGAGGGAGGAGATGTATTGAGGAGCAGCGCTGTGGAGAGCTTTATGGGTGAGAGTGATGAGTTTATGCTGTATTCTATACTGAATGGGCAACAAGTGCAGTGACTGACACAGGGTAGAGGCATCAGTATAGTGGCTGGAAAGAAAGACAAGCCTGGCAGCTGCATTTAGGACAGATTGGAGAGGGGAGCGTTTGCACAGAGGGAGACCGATAAGCAAGGAGTTACATTAGTCGAGCCGAGAATGAATAAGAGCAACAATGAGAGTTTGAGTTGTTTACACAGTGAGAAAAGGACGGATTTTGGAGTTGTTCTTGAGGTGCAGGTGACAGGATCGGGCAAGGGACTGGATATAGGGGATGAAAGACAGATCGGAATCTAGTATAACCCCAAGATAGCAGGCCTGCTGCCTAGGAGTTATTATGGTGTCACACACTGAGACAGAAATGGCAGGGTAAGGTCTGCTTGTAGATGGTGGTATGACTAGAAGTTCAGTTTTAGTAAGGTTTAGTTTAAGATACAGGGAGGACATGATGTCAGAGACAGCAGCCAGACAGTCACAGGTGTTTTGTAGCAGGGTGGGAGTGATGTCCCGGGAGGAGGTATATAGTTGAGTGTCATCAGCATAGAGATGGTACTGGAAGCCAAATCTGCTGATGGTTTGTCCAATGTGGGCTGTGTAGATTGAGAAGAGGAGAGGACCAAGAACGGATCCCTGAGGAACCCCGAAAGCAAGAGGAAGAGGAGAGGAGGTAGAACCTGCAAATGAGACACTGAAGGAGCGATTATAAAGGTAAGATGAGAACCAAGCGAGAGCGGTGTCCTGGAGACCAATGGTGCTGGGCATGCTGAGGAGAAGTTGGTGATCAACAGTGTCAAAAGCTGCAGAGAGATCCAGAAGAAGCAACAATGAGTAGTTGCCCTGAGATTTAGCAGTGAGGAGATCATTGTTGACTTTAGTTAGAGCAGTTTCTGTGGAGTGTAGGGTGCGGAAACCTGATTGTAGAGAATCGAGAAGAGAGTTAGCAGAGAGATAGCGGATTAGGTGAGAGTAGACCAAGCATTCTAGGATTATAGGGATGAAGGGAAGGTTAGAGACTAGTCGGTAGTTGGCAGCGCAGGATGGGTTTTTCAGTAAAGGAGTTATAACAGCGTGTTTAAAGGAAGATGGAAAGATCCCAATGGAGAGAGAGAGGTTACAGATTGCAGTTATGTGAGAGAGGACAGCTGGAGAAATAGACTGGACAAAGTGGGAGGGAATGGGGTCACTAGAGCAGGTGGTGGGGCGAGAAGCTTGGATACTTCTTCTTCTGTCATCGGGTCAAAGCTAACTTATGAGATATAAAAGTATATAATGAGTCAATGTCACATATAAGCCAATTGAAGTAATCCTGCTATTCCAGTTTCTTGAGAATTTGCAACACGTTTGGTATCTTTAAAGGGGTTTTGCCAAGAAGTGATTTCCTCAGCTAACAGGCTGAACTTGAGCCTTGAGCCTTGAAAAGAGGGGCGTTGTGTTTCTGTGTTTAAAAAACAAGTGCCTCCTCTGTGATGTCATAGTACCACCTCCCATGCACGTTCCCGAGGCTCAGTCTCTCTAGTTGAGCAAATATTGTTTTGCTAAATCACAGAGAATAACGATTGTGCACAAGTTAATGGGTTTTGTTTTCTCCCACTTATCTGCTCAGGAGAGAAGATTAGCTCCAGGCAGGCAGGTTTCTTTCATTCCTTCACAAACTGCTGGACTCGGGGATGAAGAAGAGCTTAGCAGTGAGCCAAGGAAGCGTCTGCATTTTTAATCAGATAATTACACTACAACCAGTGGATTCTCTATACAGGACACACAGGAACATTTTCCCCAGTCCATTAAAAGCTGCAGGGAGGGGAAGAAGAAGGGCTGAGCAAGGAGCGTCTGCAATCTTTACTGTGATAATTACATTCCAACCAGTGGATTCTCTTTACAGGAGACAGAGACTTTTTTCCCCAGTCCCTACAAAGCTCGTTCATGTTCCCTGCCATCAGATAAGAAGTTCAAACCACGCAAGCGCGGCCAGATCAGCTCCTGTCAGTGTCCTGGTTGTGTCTAATGTAAACTGTCAAGAAACAAAGGGCATGTAATTAATACTGTAACTGTCACAGGCTTCACTTTTTTAATGACATATATTTAGAAAAGTGATTAAATACTCATTTTGGAGGATCCCATGTCAACATTAGATCGTGGCAAAACCCCTTTAAGATACCCCATGCATTTGAATGAAAAGGGCTTCAACAAAGAATCCACCCATTCTCCTATCCTTTTATGCAAATAACCATTTCGGCAACTGTAGGTCTCATTGGCAATGGGAAATGGTTCTTATGAACTTTAGGAAATGAATAAAATATTGGGGTAATATTTTTTATAAGTATTAGAATCTTGTCATAAATTTTGATTTAATATTCTATAAAGACCAATATTTAACAATATTATGGATCTGCCGATCTTTCTGTTCAATCTTTATTATTATTATATATATATTTTTTTTTTATTTGAAAATTAGTCTGTGTCCCCCTAACAAGATTCTGAAAAAATCTCAGTTTGGATAATATGTTTAGTATTGAGTAATGAGTATTGACTATATACGTACATCTGATGACAGTTACGTCAATAAAAGATTCTCATACAATACAATACAGAAAAAAATGTATGGGAAAATCTAGAAAAACAATACAACCAGAGAGGCCACAAACATCGGAATAAGGTATCCACAGTGGAACCATGCAGCCATGTAGAAAAGTCACTCACAGGACTAACTTTTTAATACCATGGACTGGATTTAAATAACTGAAACAATTCTGAAGGTATCTAGAATTAAAAACTTGTCACAGTTAGGAAGGACCCTTTCACAAGAAAATATATTAAATAAAAAACATTGCTTTTATTGTTGTAATTAAAAATAGCTGTACTTTTTCTACAAAAGCCCTAGCCCCATAACCCTACCTAAATGGAGCACCTGCTCTGAAAAGAGAGGCCCTGGTTCTCCATCCTGTTCCTAGACACCCTAAATTATCCTTATAAATACCAAGGACAAAAGAAGAAAAATGGTATTGAAATTACAAAAATGTAATGCTGTACAAAAAGTGCCAGTACAATTATAATCAAAATAATTGATTAAAGAGCACACATGCATTAAGTTAATCAATTATGACAAAAAAGCTCATATGATATCAATAATTTACATTTTCTGGAATAATGGAGCAATGTTATGCAAGTGTTATCTTTAATAAATAATCTTGATTATAATTGCATTGGCACTTTTTGTACAGCATTACATTGTTTATCATTTCAATACCATTTTCTTCTTTTGTCATTGGTGTTTATAGGGATTAATTAAGGTGTCTAGGGACAAGGTGGAGAATGGGGTTGCTATTTTTTTGGAGTTGAACCATTTAAGTACCGTTGCTGGGTTGGAGGTTTTGTTGATTATTATAACTATTTTTAATTACACCAATAAAAGTTATGTTTTATTTTTTAATATATGCTTTTGAAAAGGTCCTTCCTAACTGTGACCATGTAGAACAGTCACAGTCTTTACAATCAGTTAATTTACTTTCGTTCATCTTCTCCAGAAGAGAAGGGATTGAACTATGTTATATAAATGACTGGTTTATATCAAATCATACTAGGTGTAAATAGTTTTGCTCATAGCTTGACAACTAAAAGTAATTTTTGCAATATCCTTTCCTCTGGCATCAACCCTACACTGAGTGTTGTACACCTACTATAATTTGCATAGTAAAGTTATCATGTCATTTATACCATACAGTGAACGTAGTAAAAATGAAACCTAAAAAACAATCGCAGAATTGCAGGGCTTTTTTTTTCATTCTCATGGCTCAACGCTAAAAAAACCTATGAAACATTTGTGGGCCCAAAATGCACAATACCCCCATAAATGAGTTCCCTGTGGGGTGTTGAATCCCATATGGGGTGACTTATGAAAGGTTTCACCTGTTCTGGTACTTTGAGGGCTTTGCAAAAGCAACATGGCACCCACCAAAATCAGTTTTCCAAAAACCAAATAGAGATTCCTCCTTTGTACATCCTGCAGTAAATAATAATAGATAAATTTTGAGGTGCTTTTTCACCAACATCCCTTTTGAAAATAAATAAAAATTGTGCTAAACTTGTATATAATTAGGAAAAATGTGATTTGTTTTTTTTCATGGCCCAAAGCAAAAAAAAAATCTTTGAAACACGTGGTGGGTCGATCTACCCACTACACCCCTAGATATACAGTCCCTGACAGAAGTTCTGTTGCTTATCCATGTTGTGGAAACCAAAGCTTATAACCTGACTTAAAATTCATCCATTAGTTTTAGGAATGACTCATATGAAAGCTGAAACCCTCCAAAATGAGGTTTTCTTAATGAAAATAAATTTGCTTCACTGCTGAAATATTGATCAGTTAAGGAACACAGAAAGGTCAGATATTGGCAACACAAAAGTTTTATCGCCCAGAGAAAGTAATGTGAAAATCAAAGAAATAATTCCCTTCAAATACAAAGACATGTTTCATAACATTGGTGAATGAAGTTGTGGTGCTATTAGAGCCATATTTAATATTTTGTGTGACTTCCATGAGCTTGAAGGACTGCATCCATGCGTTTCGACAACGATTCATACAATTTATTGATGAAGACATCAGGAATAGCAAAGAATGCAGTCTCACATGCCTCCCAGAGTTCGTCAAGATTCTTTGGTTTTGTCTTCCAAGCGTCCTCTTTTATCCCACCCCTAACATGCTCAATGATGTTCATGTCTGGGATCTGGGCTGGCCAGTCCTGGAGCACCTTGATCTTCTTTGCCTTGAGGAACTTTGATGTAGAGATGGATGGATGAGATGGAGCACCATCCTGCTGCAAAATTTGACCCCTTTTATGTTAGGGAATGTAAGAAGTAGCTAATACTTCTTGATATTTTAGGCTATTGATATTGCCTTACACCTTGCAAATGTTTGATCTTTCCACCACCAAACTTAACTGTTTTCTGGGTGTATCTTGGAGCCAAACAGGCTCCAGTAGGTCTCCTGCAGAATTTGCGGCAGCTGTGGTGTAATTCAACTGAAGATTCATTTGAGAAATCCACTTTCTGACACTTTTCCAGCGTCCATCCGTTTAGCAGGCTGTGGGCCTTGGCAAATGCCACACGATTTTTTAATTGCCTTTTGTTAAGTGCTGGCTTCTGGGCAGTGATTCGACCATGGAGGCCATTTCGAGACAGAATCCTACAAACTGTTCTAGTTGACACAGGGACTTGAGGTGACCAGGCCTGTTTGAGCAGTGCTGAAGTGGAACAGGGACTGGCTTTTGATTTTCAAACCAACAAACGTTCCTCCTGAGCAGTTGTCTTGCAAGGTCTGCCGGACCTGGGCTTGTCAAAAACATCTCCAGTCTCTTCAAACCTTTTTTTAATTCTTTGTACTTGACGCTGAGACACATTAAAGGTGCCAGCCACCTCTGCAGTGGATCTGGTCTTCAGCCTCTTGATAATCAAGGCTTTGGTCACAGGGTGGATTTTTGGCATGTTGTCAGAGGTCAAGTTGCAGTTCAAGTGAAGGTCTGGGGTGCTGGAGTTCTTTTATCACTAATTAACCGATCAATTAGTGAGCACAGGTGAGACTGTAAACTAGGATTGGGTACATTATATGACAAGGCGACAACATGCCAAAATCTGAACTTTCGGTGTTCCTTAAAAGGGTTTTGCCACAATCTCATTTCATACCTCCTGCATCCAGCTCTTCAGCTCTGTGTGCTCAGAAGGGGGTGTGTGTGTTATTTGTTTGAATTGCATATCATGTGACCCTGTAGGATGACATCACCAGGCCTTTCCTCTCTCTAGTCAAAGAAAGGTCTGTTTATGTAAAGGGCTGTGAGTAGCTACAATGTAGCTGAGAGGTAAAACTTTTGCCTCCAGGCACATGGGTCCTCAGTTCAAATCCCTGCCAACCTGTGGATTTTATTTCTCTTTATCAATGCACAGAACTGATTGAGGTTTCTTTTTTTTTATCTATTTGCACTGTTTGACGAATTACTAAGGAGTACAGAGGACAGGAGTAGAGTGACAGCACCTGGGGTTTGAACACTCAGTAGTTGCCTGAGAGGAGAAGTGATGTCTGAGCATGTCTGACCAGGACTGAGGAGCTCTCAGCCCTGGTCGTATCCTCTGGAGACGAGCTGTAAACTATGGATCACTAAAGGAGCAGCTAAAACAAAAATGGTCCAGAACTTTTAATAATGATGGTGAAAATGTTTGTTGTTTCATTTACAAACTTCCCACGTAAATTTTACTTTGTGGCAAAACTCCTTTAAATGACCAATATTTCATCAGTGAAGCAAATGTATTTTCATTTAAAAAAAACTCATTTGGGAGGGTTTCAGCTTGCATATGAGTAATTCCTAAAACCAATGGATGAATTTTAAATCAGGTTATAAGCTTTGGTTTCCACAACATGGATAAGCGACAGAACTTCTGTCAGGGACTGTATTCCTTAAGCATTGTAGATTTTCAAATGGGGTATTTTAGGGATGTTTATTAAGTTTTTGCATCTTAGGGTATCCGCAAACCTGTAATGATACCTACAAA
Source organism: Phyllomedusa bahiana (assembly GCA_025379985.1). Classification (NCBI taxonomy): domain Eukaryota; kingdom Metazoa; phylum Chordata; class Amphibia; order Anura; family Hylidae; genus Phyllomedusa; species Phyllomedusa bahiana. Next base: position 69,998 of record JAODAL010019048.1, read on the forward strand.
AATTCTAATGAAAATAAGACTGCACACTCCAGTAAGTGCTCCTCCTACCCTGAAGCTTGTGGTTGAGACAAATAGTGCACTAGGGCCACTATGGGATATCCTTAAAAACTGAAGAATCAAAGGAATCAATATTAATTTGTGTTTCTCTATTCATACTTACTGTGCTCCAGTAAAAAAAAAAATATATTAAAATTTAAAATATGCAAAAACAATTTAATTTGAAATTACACCTCCACTTTGCTTTCACTTCTGTTACATAGTTACATGGCAGAAAAAAAAAACATCTATTCAGTTCAACCTATTGTGCTAAAGTGTTGATCCAGAGAAAGGCAAAAAACCTATGAGGTAGAAGCCAATTGTCCTAATTTTAGGGAAAGAAATTCCTTCTCGATTCCAATCTGGCAATCAGAATAAATCCCTGGATCAACTACCCCTCTCCAGAGTCCTAGTCAGTATAACTTGTTATATTATTACACTCTAGAAATATATCCAGACTCTTTTTGAACTCTGTTATTGATTTTACCATGACAAGTTACTCTTGCAGAGAGTTCCATAGTTTTACTGCTCTTACAGTAAAGAATCTCTTTCTATATTTATGTAGAAACTTTCTTTCCTCAAGACGAAGAGGATGTTCCCTTGTTCTGGATACTGTCCTGGGTATAAATAGATCTTGAGAGATATCTCTATATTGACCTTAAATATATTTAAACATATTTATTATGTCCCACTGAAGCCGTCTTTTCTCTAAACTAAATAACCCTTATCTTGCTAATCTTTCTGGGTATTGCAGTCCGACAAGTCCTTTTGTTATTTTTGTTGCCCGCCTTTGTACCTGTTCAAGCTCTACAATGTCTTTCCTGTGAACTGGTGCCTGAAACTGTACATAATATTCCATGTTTGGTCTAATCAGTGACTTGTATAATGGCAGAAATTTGTTCGCTCATGTGCATCTATGCCCTTTTTAATACATCCGTAATCCTTTTTGCCTTTGGCAGCTGTTTGTCTGCCATTTCCCACTGACTGCTACAATTAAGTTTACTGTCCAGTAGGATTCCCAAATCCTTCTCCATGTCACTTTTTCCCAGCATTTTTCCATTTAACATGTAATCATGGAAAGGATTTTTCCTTCCCATGTGCATAACCTTGCATTCATCTGTGTTAAACCTCATCTGTCATTTCTCTGCCTAATCTTCCAGTTTATCCAGAACCCTTTGTAATAACACATTATCCTCTATTGTGTTGATTACTTAGTTTAGTATCATCTGCAAAGATCGATATTCTACTGTGCAATCCATGTTTAAGATCATTAATGAAAATAGGGCCCAATACTGACCCCTGTGGTACACCACTAGTAAAAGGGAATCAGTCTGAGTCACCACCCTTTGTTTTCTATCACTGAGCCATAGAAACACCTAAAGGGTTAAAAACTTGTTGTTTTAAATACCTTAAGGGTTGCAGCGTTTTAGATGGAGTCATATATGGGGTATCTAACATACATAAAGTTACGTCAGAACTGGATGGGTCCATAAAAAATTCTGTGTTGCAAATTTTCTTGAAAATGTTAAAATTTGCTACTAAATTTTAAAGCCCTCTACAATCCTTAAAAAATAAAAGAATGTTTAAAAAAAACTATACCAGCATAAATTAGACTTATAGTTGATGTTAAACATTTACTATTTTGTTTGGTATGACTATCTACTTAAACTTTAATGATGAAAATTTTTTCCAAATCTCAAAATAACATGGATAGGTAAAAGAATTAAAGTTATTACCAGTTAGTGGCTAATATTATGTTTAAGAAGCATAAACACTCCAAACAGCAACTCATAGCCCCACCCCCAATGATCATAAAACTCTATATCAACTACATATAAACATTCATGATGGAAAAGTGACACAATTACAAAACTTATTTTAGCGCTCCTTTTGCTGTTACAAAAATGAATAAATAAAAAAACTTAAAAAACTTTTTTGCATTTTTATAAATTTTAGAAAAAAATTTAATTTAAAAATTCCCCAAAAAAAAAAAAATTTTACAAACCCAAAAGAAAAGTGATAAAAAAAATTGGGAAAAATAATTTTGGTTCAGAGAAAGTGCTATACATTAAAAACCCCCATATTCTAGGAAAGGAAAAGTGCCGGGTCAGGTTTTTTTTTTTTTTTTTTTGGGGGGGGGGTAAATGGCGTCAGAAATTGGTTAAAACTGTTACGGGTATTAAAATATAAAAATTGCAGTTTCCAGTTTGCGGACACCTCACTATGGTTTATGTCTCTTAGCAGGTCCCAACCCTTTTGAAAAAGGTTGGGACAGGGGGGTTTTAGGGAAGGATATGGGGAGGGTTGCAGGATTTTTAGTTGTTAAAACAGTAATTTCAAAGATTTTTGGTACCGTAGCAGTACACAGTAGATAATTGTGGTGTATTTTGACAGCAATACTCAGATATATATATATATTATGATTTGATATTTTATATATGATTTTATGTTTTTATATATATATGTAGTGTCATTCAGATTAATCTCACGGTCAAATTCAACCCCAATATTGACAATTCATTTAAGGAATCATGCCCTAATATTTCAACATGAAACCTTTAAAAAAAAATTGTCAATATTGGGGTTGAATTTGACCGTGAGATTAATCTGAATCACAACACTACATAGAATATTTTAACATGTAACCATTTTAACATCAAAAAATGTGACATAAGTAAAATATTCTGGATTCTTTTTCTTTTCAAACCTAAAATATTTAAAATTTGACAATGTATCACATTAAGGTGACAGAAGAAGCATGTTTAAATAAAATTACTGACCTTATGTTGAGTTACATTTGGGTAGAGTGTGTAAAAAAGCAAAAAAGTGCAAACAATTTATTATGTCTTTTTTGAAAAAGAGGTCGATGTTTTTTTGTAAATTTTGGGAAAAAGTGTGATAAAAGTCTCAGGGAGGAAAAAATTCATTCATTCTTCTCACTAAAAACAGGGTGAAAATAATCCCTTTTTTTACTGAAAAAAAAGAAAAAAAAGACTTATTTAAAAGAACCCCAAAGAAATGTGTCTTTCCAT
>JAODAL010019049.1:0-73065 GCA_025379985.1 Phyllomedusa bahiana
GGAAAACATGCGGGTGCGCAAAAGTCAAAAACACTAACTTTTAATTTTTTTGATAAAAAAAAAGGGTATTTTTTGCACCTTAAATTTTCACCTGTGGTGAATAAAATTCTTTTAAAGTTTTTACGTAATGCGCGAAAGAACGGCGGGGTCGCAAAAGCAAAAACCTAACGTTTAGTTTTGTATAATAAACGGGATTTTTGCACCTTTAAATTTCACCGGGGTAAATATAGAATTCTGTTTTAAATTACGTAACTGCTAATGAACAGGCTGGGTGCGCAAAAAGAAAAAAACACGTAACTGTGAGTTTTCTTTTCATACAGGGGATTTTTGGGCAACAAACAACCTTCTGACACAAATTGCGGGGTTTTGTAATTTAAGTGCAAGGTGGATATATCACAGTCCGGGTTTAATGGTAAAATTAACACCTATCTGAAATGTATCTGAATAAAGGGGAGTTTTGCAGCTAACAAAGAACCTCATTTACAAAAGATGTTACCCAATATAATTCAGGCTGCCCAATATCCGGGAAATATTTCAAAAACAAACTTTTAATAAAAAAAAAATTCCAACAATGTCACACAAGTCTTGGGAACTTTATCCATGTTCTTAAATAAGCTTGTCTGTGTTCGCCCGGGGGGCCCCCCCCCCCCGCCCCACCGCCGTAAATTTACAGGGGTAATGCTTTTTTAAAAAATTCTCTAGCTAACTACATAAAATATTCAAATCTCTAATCTAACTAAATTGGAAGGATCACAGCTAATAGTAGAGGTTTCTCTGTGCAGAAATAGACTAATTTCGCTGAGCTGTTTGGCCACAGGCAGAGGCAGGTCCTATCCCTATGAGACGCTGAGAGACACTGAGGCTGAAACAGGAAACGCTGTTCTATGTAAAACGAGGTCATGTGATTTTTCCAGCCAATCGCAACCATACACATCCCAGTCATGACGTCGCACACACATCTCACCCTGCTCCCTGGCCGCCAAAATTACAGGAAGCGCCGAAAACGGCGCGATCTTAATAGATGATGCACAGATTTTAACTTTAATTATCGCATGATCTGGAAATTTCGATCACCATAAAAACCTTGCCGATTTCAACTTTGTCGATAAAAATCGCTCAACACTAATTAACTGTTTTGTGTAATACCCTATTTCCCCAAAAATAAGACATCCCCCGAAAAGCTTAGAAATATAAGGCCTACCTGAAAATAAGACCTAGCGGCAATTATTGCAACAGCTCCTCCCATGCCATACATTAGCGTTAGTAGATCATTTACATGCAGTAGGTCTAACCTTTTGTGGGAGGCTACCTGGACAGAAGATGCTCATTTAAGAAAAGTGCTATTGCATGAGAGATTGGGTCCAATTCCAACCAAAGTGGAGTCACAAGAAGTTCATGAAATTCAGGGTTTGGAGAGTTTTGATGATGTTCCAGAAGATGAGGACATGACTACCTTTGAATAAATGATGCTTTTTGCTCATGAATACCGGGATCGATAAATGTACCATAGATTGTTGTACATGGAAATAGAGTCACAAAAAATTATTGATGGAATTCAGAGTTTGGCCGGTTGTGCTGAGGTTTGTGATGACCACAATATATTAATAAACGTTGATTTTTTTTGCTCAACAAAAAATGTGATTTCTTGTTCATGGAAAAATAAGACTTCCCCTGAAAATAAGACCTAGCGTGTCTTAAGAAGCAAAAATTAATACAAGACACTGTCTTATTTTAAGAGAAACAGGGTATGAATATCTTGTAGGCAAAGATATATTTTAAAACTTTTTCCAAAATTTGACTACATTTTAAATGCAGAATATTTCAACCAAAATTTACCACTAACAAAATATATTGTTTAATAAAAACACACTCTCCTAATCAACTGGATAAGTAAAACTGATTTTATAAATATATTTTATAGAGTTTATAACACATTAGGTGACACGTGTCAGATTTGAAAAATACGGTTATGTTCAGAAAGCCAAAGCTGGCTGCATTGTTGAGGGATAAACATAAGTACTGCTAGTCTACATAGTAGAATAAGTCCTGGTTCACATGTGTGTAAGAGGTTTAAGTAGGACGGAGCCTTCTTTGTAGATTTCTGTAAAAAATTCAGCATAATTTCTGTTCAAATGACTGACACCATGATGAAAACCTTACAAGTCCCATTATTATGTTGTCATCCCACTGTTTAATAATTATAACCATATTCAATAAGAAAAACATAACCAATAACAAAAATAACAAGGAAAAAAAGCTGTTCAAAAGAATTAACAGTAAAGAACTGAATTCCTATCCGAATATAGATGATAGGCTAAGCTTTGTGCTTTTGGAAGATGAGGTGCTAGGCAATCGTGAAAATGTGATGAAGTCTTTCATTTTCAGGGCATCAAAGGAAGATTTTCAATTACACACTAGACAGGTGCTTGTGAAAGCTTTTGGGATTCCAGACATCTCACTCACATTTTTCCATGTAGCCATCAGTCTATTTCTGTAGTAAATGAGATATTATTGTTACAATGTATATTATATGTAATATAGTAATAGAGAAGAAACTGACAGACTAGTTCTAAAGAAGGCGGAAATGCAAGTTACTACAATTTATTCCCAACCATGAAGTAAAAAGTATTCAAATCAAGCTTTATTATTACATGATAGTTTTATAGGGTCAGTATTCCTTGTAGCAATGAATGAATAAACATAGGAATTAAAAAGTAAAAATGTACGTACAGTATACTTTAATCCCTTAACCCACCACGGTCAAAATAACGTGGCTCTATGTTTTTTCCCTCCTTGTCTTCCCAAAGCCATAACTTCTTTATTTTTTCACCTACATAGACATATGAGGGCTTTTATTTTTCAGGACAAGATCTGCTTTCTAATGGTGTCATTCATCATACCTTAGCATATACTGGGAAACTGCCCAAAAATTCTAAGTGGGACAGAATGTGAAAAAAGCACTTGCGCCATGTTTGCAAGAGTTTTGTTTTCATGGTGTTCAAATGTGTTATCTGTATTCTATAGGTTGATATGAATCCGCCAATACCAAACATTTAGGGGTTTTGTTATGTTTTGGTACCGTAAAAAAATTTCAAACGTTTTCTAATTTTTAAATTTGTACTAACACCTATGGACTTGAGTGAGGGTGCATTTTTTGCAGGGTGAAGTGTACTTTGTATTGCTACCAGTTTGGAAAATGTGCAGATTTTTTGATTACACTTATTCCAATTTTGGCGTTTGGAATTGTTTTTTTTCTACAGTGTTCAGCATATGGGATAAATGATGTTATATTTTAATAGATCAGACATTTTCGGACGCGGCGATACCAAATATGTGTAACTTTTTTATTTTATTTTTTAATTTGTAAAATGGCGAAAGGGGGTGATTTGAACTTTTAATATTTTTTAATTTTTTTTACACTTTAAAACCATTTTTTTTTACTTTGAGTCCTTTGAGTACTAGGGGGCGCATTCATTTATACAGCCTAGTGCATTGTATAGCCAATGCATTAATGTGTACAAAGATGGCAGCTTTCCTAATTCCTGCATAGGGCAGGAAGTAGTAAAACAAAAAACATGGTGGTTATAGAAGCCTTCACAGGGCTTCCAGGTGCCATGTTAACTGGTCAAGAGGCCACAATTTCATCACAGTCGCAGCCATCTTTACCACGGCATCTAAGGGGTTAAACAGCATGTGATGGCACCGGTGCCCTCCCGCGCTGTAACTGCCGAGTTTTACCTGTAATTACCAGCTAATACCCCGCGACTATGTACCATCCCGCTACACAGCCCCTTCCCAGCACTTGGACATCCAGGTGGGTTAAGGGGTTAAGGATTCTTACGGGTCATACTCCGTATTAAACTGGATAAAATCATATTAACAGGATGATCCCATCTCGCACTTTAATGGCATATCGATAGGTAATCATGAGAACGGGCCTCCAACAATCTCCACTTCAGATCGGAGAGTCGGAAGCTACCATAGAACAGAAGGAAGAATAGTGTGTAGGTGCGACCTACCCTCCGGTTTGATGCAGAGATTTTCACCATTAAAGTGGGCACTGGATACACGCCTTTAAAATAAGCAATATCATGGTTTATTACCTGTTGTATTAGGTAGCATTTGTAGAAATATGAAGGTACCTTAAAGTTGTCATCTCAAAAAGTGGTCCCCAGTGGCAATATCATAATATTAAAGGGGTATTCCTATCTCAAAGATGTATGACATATTCATAGGGACCTGCACCTATCTTGAAAATAGGTCTCTAAAATCCTCTTTGCAGAATGAAGAATAGGTCGTGTTTGCACCATACTTATACTCTGTCCTATGGGAGTTCTAAGTAGAGCCAAGAAGTGGAACCTGCACCTATAAGACATTTATGGCATATCCTATCAATATGCCATAAATGTCTGAAATGGGAACACATCTTTGATGAGCACCATAAGCACACATTGCAATGAGTGCATGTAGAAAACATAGTGACATCATTGCTTTACTGTTTAGTTTTTCTGTTTTTGTTTTCTTAGCTCCACCTTTTAATTAAAATTCTTTTATGCAAAATCTTTTATCTTTGTTATATCTTCCACCTATTTTTCCAATTCTAAAGCAACCTAAATACCATAAACATGTTATTCTTATTCTGTGTCTCTACATACTATTTTTAAAACATAATAGTATCCTGCTGCAAATATAGGAGTGGCTAAAAAAAATAATAAAAAAGGACAGAAAGGAAAAAGCAAAATAGTAGTCAAAGCAGTAAAAATATAATTCAGAGATATGGCAAGGCTACCAACTACTGTATATAGCTAATGTAAGTAAAGGGTAGAGATTTATATGAAACCAATTCACCCACTAAGTTTACAAAACTCTGATAAAATAATGGAAGCACAAGGAAGAGAATAGCCCAGTTTGAGTCCTTTCATGTCCTTGAGCTAGAGACCTGAGTAATCTGAAGTAGACTGGTTTCTAAGAACTCGCTGTCAGATAATCTAATTTAAAAGGCCATAGCTGTTAGGCTACAGCTACAGAGACTTTTTGTAGTGAGATTTTCCTTATTTTAACCACTAAAGGACAGCTGCAGTCCACAGGAGTGCAGCACATTGCATGCATTTAACTAGCACGATGAACACTATCAAAAAAGAATAAATGAAAAGAATTGCATTTTTCTGCTCATCATACTGTCCAAAAATGGAATAGAAAGTTATCAAAAGGTCATATAAATCCTGAAATGTTACCCAAACAACAACTCATCTCAAATAAGCCCTCATGCAGCATAGTTGATAGAAAAATAAAAAAGTGCAAAAGTAGTAAAAATAAAAAAAAACCTGAAGCCGTCTTTTCTCTAAACGAAATAACCCTATTCTTGCTAATCTTTCTGAGTATTGTAGTCCACCCAGTCCTTTTACTATTTTTGTTGCCCGCCTTTGTACCTGTTCCAGATCTAAAAGGTCTTTCCTGTGCACTGGTGCCCAAAACTGTACATAATATTCCATGTGTGGTCTGACCTGTGACTTGTATAATGGGAGAATAATGTTCTCATCATGTACATCTATGCCCCTTTTAATATATGCCATGAACCAATTTGCCTTGGCAGCGGCTGCTTGACATTGACTGTTACAAATAAGTTAGCCTTAGGAGCTTTTCACATCATGCACCACAGTGCCTGTTGGAGACATGGCATTTGTCATTCATAGGGTCCCGTATAGGGAAAAAAAGAAAACATAACATTGCATGGTTTATGTTTTTTCTACTGTATCCAACAGAATAGTGCATCTCTCTGCGCTATTCCATCTAGCAAGCCCTAGTGAATACCACTTAAATAGAGGCCAAAACTGCATACTTTTAGCTTTTGATAAGTATTATCTACTGATACCTTTACTATATTAACCACACACTAACTGGGCAATTATTAAAGATGCGCTTCAATTTCAGGTCAGAGTAAATTAGTGCTTCTGTTCAAGTTGCCTTGAATTAAATGTTGCCATAAATTGCCAACAATTGTGTCTAACCATTACCTTAACCCTAAGTTAGGGTTTTCAGGCTACTTTAGGGTTAAGTTAAAGGTTTTTTTTTCACCATGTAGTTTCACAGCCAGCTTTAGAGTCACATGTGCTGTTCAGGCTGATGGTGTGTCTATAGCAGTGATTGACACATTAGCTCTCCTATTCCTAACTATTCCTATTATACTGACAAAGAGTGGAAGAGATTTATAAAGTATAGTACTCAGGCTGCAGAACTCTGAAGGGTGTTTACTTAGGTAAATGAGAAGCTTTCAAAGTCCATTACTACAGATAAAACTCTGCAGAGTTGACTCGCCATGGATGGACTGAGTGACGTCAGCTTAGATCAATGAAAGATGAGAGAGAGCAGGGACATATCTAGGAGAGGGATGGTCATAACCAGAAACTTGTATACTCTAAGAGGAGATAAAATCTTCATCTCCTGACCAAAGAGAAATCAACAAAGCAAAATATTTAGAAAAAGTCTTCATTTATCTGTCCCTACATGTCAAAAGCTAATCGTTGTAGTGAGAAAGCCCCTTTACTCTCCACGGTGTATTCCAGTCCAGTGGCAATGTCGCCCTAATGTCACTTCCAGTCCAACAAGTGATGTTGGAGCAATGGCAATGGTGGACCAGCAAAGCACCATGGAGGGGTAAGTTAACCCTGAAGAGGCCTAAAAACCCTTAGGGTTAGGCTTATCGATAGGTTAAGGGCTAGGGACAGAATAAAAAAAAAAATAGTTCAAGACGCCGTAGTGCTAAGAGATTTATTGACCATCCGGAATCCATATTGACAGTATCACTTTAAGAATTATAGATGATAATAGCTAGTCTTTAAGCTGTAATTTTCCTAGCACTTGTTAAATGTTAGTGAGAAACAGTATATTGACACAGAGGGTTGTTATTCGGGTCTCTCACATGACTTTGTTGTTGTGGGAGCGTTGTACTGAGTAGCCACATAGCTCTGTGCTGGTGTAAACAATTACTACCCAGCGATGTTTAGAGGGAAGTCATGGGAACCCAGGTGTTCAGCATCAAGTCATGGGTCTTTTCCAGTGCCAGGTTAACCTCTTAAGAACTGGCCATTCGAAGGAGGGAGGCCTTATATTACTTATATTACTTCGTTTCAAGTAAGATATAAGCTGAGAAAGTTTGCTGCGAAGTTAGAAGTAGCTGGATCTGTGGGCTATAGAGGGACGCCTCGCCGCCACAGTGCGGATCCCAGGTAGATATCTCTATCTTCGCTGGCCCCTTCTCCCAGCTGATGTTACAGATAGATGAAGCTGATAAGATGCCTGGTGAAGCTTGGACCTGTATATGGGGGCACCCGTGCACGGTGTTGATCTCAGGATTATCTCTCTATCTTCGCTGGTCCGTGTTTACCAGTTGATGCCGATAGATGATGCTTATAAGATGCCTGATGAAGCTTTGACCCATATATAGATGTGATGTAAGTATTTGTAATCCATACTATGCGTGCTTTGCCTTTGTAACCAATATTATGCGTGCCTTGCCTTTATAATCTATATTATGCAAAAGTATATACAATATCACACTATCTTCTTGTAGTTTTATGTAATCATTGAGTTACTCATATAATAAAGTAAATAAAGCATTGGATGTTGCCTTCTTTAAAGCCATATGCGACCCCACAAAGAATTGGCAAAACAGACGCCATAAACCCAAATGTTTTTACAAGTTTTAAAGAACCAAATATGGACAGATTTGCACAACAGTAGTAGATATAATAAATTGAATGACTAAACACTATATGATAGTAAATTTACCTTTTATACTGCTCACCAGCTTATAACCAGAAGACAGGGAAGAGGTATTAGTTTATTTACCTAAATTACACTGCTAAATTGATTGATAAATACTTTGTCACTATAGTGCTAACTATTATTCAGCAACCTTTGTAAAATATATTGGAATTGAGTTTTTGCTTCTTTTGCATTGTGGTTGTTTGTTATAGTGACACAAGATCTGTTCTAAGGGATTGCTATGTTTATTTGAATGTTGTTTCCTATAAGTAAAATGATGGTTTTGTGCTCTACCAAATGGAAGTGGATGAGAAGTGTCGGATCTGTAACATTGTTCACTGATACTTATTACCATGTTTTACAAACACAAATCAAAGATTGATGGAGAACATATACAGAACACACTACCTCAATTCAATATGCACAATGTATGGCAGATGTGGAGAGAGAGCTCTTGTGTTGGAATTCATCCAAAGCTGATATGGAGTGTTTTCGGCTTGTAAGACTACTGATAAATCTGGTGCTCCAGGGAATTACTGGTATGGGGTAATTTAATATACTTTTCTGTTGAAAGCTCCAATATAAGTCATCCTGTGCCTGTATTCAATCATTCTTTTTTACTGCCAAATGGAAACTGTTGGAAATTGTATTTACGGCACTTACTTTCTGATATCACATTCTTCTGATATTCACACCTGTTTATTCACTACACAATATCCTACAGATACTAATTTTACAGATGATAAGAATTAGACCTCATTAGAAAATTTGTTCCAGGAGGATATGCATAAAGCGGACCTGTCAGGTGATTTTTACTACCCTGTCTGAGAGCAGGATATGATAGAGGTAAAGAAGTAGAGCTGTGTATATAGCTTTATATGATCTGTAGTAGAACTTCTGATTAAAGAGCAGAAAAACTCTGACTGGGTTCCTAAATCAGAAAATATATAATCATGCTTATCCTGCTCACATACAAGTGATCCCTCGACATACAATATGAATTGGTTTTTAAGATAATCATTGTATAGTATGTTGAGACCATAACTCTATGGGAAACTGGTTATTTGGTCTAAGACCCCAAAATGTCACCAACATAATTCAAAAAGAAGAAGGTAAGTTAAGCAGATAACTAATACAGATGTGGAGAGATAGCTCTTGTGTTGGAATTCATCCAAAGCTGATATGGAGTGTTTTCGGCTTGTAAGACTACTGATAAATCTGGTGCTCCAGGGAATTACTGGTATGGGGTAATTTAATATACTTTTCTGTTGAAAGCTCCAATATAAGTCATCCTGTGCCTGTATTCAATCATTCTTTTTTACTGCCAAATGGAAACTGTTGGAAATTGTATTTACGGCACTTACTTTCTGATATCACATTCTTCTGATATTCACACCTGTTTATTCACTACACAATATCCTACAGATACTAATTTTACAGATGATAAGAATTAGACCTCATTAGAAAATTTGTTCCAGGAGGATATGCATAAAGCGGACCTGTCAGGTGATTTTTACTACCCTGTCTGAGAGCAGGATATGATAGAGGTAAAGAAGTAGAGCTGTGTATATAGCTTTATATGATCTGTAGTAGAACTTCTGATTAAAGAGCAGAAAACTCTGACTGGGTTCCTAAATCAGAAAATAATAATCATGCTTATCCTGCTCACATACAAGTGATCCCTCGACATACAATATGAATTGGTTTTTAAGATAATCATTGTATAGTATGTTGAGACCATAACTCTATGGGAAACTGGTTATTTGGTCTAAGACCCCAAAATGTCACCAACATAATTCAAAAAGAAGAAGGTAAGTTAAGCAGATAACTAATACAGATAAAGCAAATACTTACATATGACAGTCAGAAAGAGCTGCCGAAAGCTGGAAATCACTTTCTACTTTAAGGAAAGGAGCTTTTTTAGGTCATGTACTTGAGACATATACAACATACCACAAAAAAAGGGCCACTCACCTATTGCTCAAAGGAGCCGCTCATAAAGGCACATGTAAAGGACATGTAGTACCGCACTATACTGTAGAAAGGTGCTAATAGACCGCCACTAACTGCATGCACTTCACTAATACAAATGTTTTAGAAGTAAAATATTCACATTAATCTGCTGGATCAGTGTCTGGGACACTGGATTTTGAAACCACAATCAACATGCAATGTCACATGAATGACCATTGTATGTTGAAAATATTGTATTCTGAGTCCTTTGTAACTTATGGGACCATGGTACAGTTGTTAACAGTTTGCTTAGACATCTTTTCTTGTTTCAGTGTGTGTACAATCACTGTATGTGGACGGGATAAGCAAGACTTCAATTGTCTAAAAAGGCGTCCTCAGTAAAAAAAATCCATGTTGTGTAGGCTACAGCATGGATTTTCTGTTAAGAGCTGCACAGCACAAAATCCTGTTCTGTAAAGACCTAGTCTAAGGGTTAAAGTTGTAGCATAGTTACCTCGGGAGCATTTACACGGCAGAGACCAAATACAGGTTGGTAAATACCAATCGGTATTTAGTCTTTTTTGGGCACGCAGGGGGACAGCTTTTGTCCGCGGTTTGCACTTTGCACCACCATGTTCATGTTCCACCCAAAAACCGAGCGGAAAAATGAACATTTTCTAAGTTTTTCAGAACACCGGCGGTATAAAAAATTGTCCAGTTGAAAATTCGTACAGTGGAGACTGCTGCACAGATTTTCCATTAAAGTCAATGTAAAAAGTTGACAGTCAGTTTACAGACCGCTTTCAAATCTGGAAACCATATCTAAAAACCAACGGTAAAACTGTGCCATAATGCCGTAGTTTTTAAGGCTGAAAAAACATAGATGTCCCATCTGGTTCCGGTTCCCATCCAGTTCAGCCTATTGTGTTCTAGTGTTTTTTCAGAGGAACTCAACAAGCCCCACGAGGTAGAAGCCAGTTGTCCTCGTTTTATTGGAAAAATTCCTTCCCCACTCCAATTTTGCAATCGGAATAAATCCCTAGATCAATGACCCTTCTCCAGAATCCTAGTTGTTCTCAGGAGAAAGATAAGATCAGAGACTGAGAAGCAAGCTTTTCTCTTGTGACAAGACACAGCAGGGAGTAAGGTCACCAGCCTGGCCACTGCTAGAGCAGAGAAAGGTGGTCAGTAACCTAAGGAAACTTGTGTACAGGAGCAGAAGATAAGAACTAGTCTAACTCTGAAATTAAGCAAAATTGGAACAGCAATGAATTTTGTAATGTTTCTCTACTTTTGCCTAAGCTAATCAATGAGATGCCAATGTTTAATAATGTTAGGTGTTAGGCAGGGAGACTTGAACATTAAAGCTACCATATAATTTTAATGTGAACACATTAAGAAATCTGAATCTACTATCTACAGAGCCTGCGTTAATAATAAGTTCTCAACTGCAAAACCTATAGAACCTTAGAGATGAGTAAGACTGGGACTTGTTTCATAGCAGCGGATGCTAACTAAACCTGCTAAGCCTGATTAAACTGAAGTGGCTTTTGACCTCTCTTTAATAATTACAATATTGCGACCTACAACCTTTTATCTTCCCCAGTAAATCCATTATTTTACTTTTCGGGATGTCAAGGACTGACGTCGGGATAAAATAAATCTATATAGTAGAAAGAAAGCATTAAGTAATGCCAAGTAGCGTATTGACAAAGTATGTAATTGGACGAGATGCATAAAAGGATTGTCTTGCACCTGACAATCCTGTGTAGATTATAACCTTTACAGAAAGGGAATGGAAGCTAAATGTGAAGTTGAAGAAATAAATTAGGCAGAAAAATCATCTGAAAACGGCCTTTAAGCCAAGAATATATTAACCAACTGCTTAATAAAGATTTCATAGTATAATTTATTATTAATATTACTGTAAATATTTTAGGCTATTTCAGAGATAAATGTGGCAGAAAATTCTGTACACACATTGCAATGTCAGCTGTTACATTTACAGGCACTAATTAAAGTCTTAATCTACTATTTCCAGATTTTTTCAGATACCCTGGAACTTTGCAGCATTTATTGAAATACTTGAATTATTGTTTCTGAGCCTGATACTATCTTAAACTATTTGTAAAATATAACTGGTAATGTGCCAGTCCTCTCTAGATGTTACCATTTACAATGCTTGCTTATTCCTGGATCCAGGAAGACTGATAGGATGTCAAATCTTAACTTCTTAAACATATTGTTTTCTTTTAAAGAAAATTGGTTCACGTCTGATGGGTTCCATATTTCTCCAGATCAATAGGCTGAAACAAAGTTCTAAAATTGCCTATAAGTGTCCCTTTTTCTCACATCTTCCCCCTCTTCTTTAACAGTACTTCAAAAAGGTGGAGAAATATGTTGGGAAGACAAGATTTGTCTAGTCTCTATAATGGAATTTTCTCACCACGCTGTTTCACAAGCAGTTTTACACTGACTCTGTCTTCTCAGGGTGTGAGTGGTTCCATAGCAGTGATTAACATATGTAGCTTCTCAGTAACTAGTTAAGCCCTTACACTCACAAGTGCAGGAGATCTGATCTTCAGTAAACAAAAGGCACATGTGCTGTGAGGACTGAAAACAATTGTTTATCTGTAATCTTGTTAGAGATAATTAGTTTGCTCTGGACTGAGTCATCAGTCCATTGAGATGTCATGCCTTGCTCTCTCATCTAATCAGATAGCAGAGTTATGGTTGGATAACCATACAAAACCTGCGTGCACTCAGAGCACATAAAATATCTCTTATGACAAAAGTAAAATCTATTGACCGATGTATTTGAAAAAGTCTTCAATTACTATTCGTTCATGTTGAAAGCTAATCTTTGTAGTGAGAAAACCACTTTGAGGTTTTCTTGCCTTCTGACCTAACCTCAGCCCGAGCTTGGAACAAAGACAATCAGACTCCTGTACCTGTGTTGAATCAGTGGCTGAGGGGGGTGTTAACACGTGTTTGCCTATCAGTTGTCTGTGATTATTCCTTGTATACTGGCTATTCCCGTGCTAATCTGCATTCCTCTTAAAGTATTCATAACAACATTTAGCAAGTTTATTAACCCATTGGTGTTTCACAGGAATTAAAGCAAAGTGGAGGTGAAATTTCAAAATTTCACTTTATTTGCTGATTTTCAATTTTTATCCATTATTCACAAGAACACATTACTTGTGACCAGGGAAATGCAACATAATATTGATTTCCCAGATTATGTCGTTTTCAGAGATATCCCATATGTGACCCTAGTCCACTGCTTGGCTCAACCACAAGCCTCAGAATAGGAGAAGTACTTACTGGACTTTGGGGTCTTCTTTTCGATACAATTTTATTTAGGCGCCATTTCAGACACTTTAAGGTGCTAAAACTTAATAAACACCCCTAAAAAGACCCCATATTGGAAACTACACCCCTTAAGGAATATATCCAGGGGTATAGTGAGTATATCGTGTTTCACAATTTTTTTTAGCATTAGGCAGTGAAAATGAAAAAAATAATTTTTCCAACGATTTGCAATTTTAGCTGAAAATGTTTAATTTTTACAAAGAATCCTGAAAAAAAGAACCCCAAATTTAGTTATGCAATTTCTTCCAAGTTCGGCAATACCCTATATATGGGTGTAAACTGCTGTTTGGGTGCATGGCAGAGCAATCGATGGAGGGAGCGCTATTTATCTTTTGGAACGCAGATTTTGGTGGGTGTCCTGTCGTATTTGCAAAGCCCCCAAAGTAGCAGAACAGGTGAAACCTCAAAGAAGACACCCAATTTTGGATTTAACACCCCTCAGGGATCTCATCTAAAGGTGTGTTATGCATTTAGGACGTACAGGTGTTCCATTTTTTTTTAGCATTGGGTCATAAAAATGGGGCGGGGGAAACGTAGTCCTGTCATTGTTTTTTGGGTTTAAATTTTACAGCATTCACTGTGCAGTGTAAATGACAGGATAACTTTATTATGTGGGTTGGTACAATTGCAATGATATAAATTTTATATAGTTTTTTATGTGTTATTACTTTTACACAATAGAAATGCGTCTATTAAAAATTGTGTTTTTATGTTGTTCTATTCTGACAGCTATAACTATTTTATTTTTCTGTATTTGGAGCTGATTATGGGCTTGTTTTTTCCTGGCAGTGCCTTTTATTTTTACAGCGGTCACTGTGCAGTATAAATAACATCCTAGCTTTACTCAGCAGGTCGATACGATTACAACGATATCCAATTTATAAATTTTTTTTATGTTTTATTGTTTTTACACAATAAAGATTTTTATTCAAAAAAGGAAAACATATTTTTGCATCACCATAGTCTGAGAGCCATAACTTTTTTATTTTTCTGTGTACGGAGATGTATAGGGGCTTGTTTTTTGGGGGATGATTTTATTGGTATCATTTTAGGGGAACAGGGCATTTTGATCAGTTTTAAATCCGTTTTTTGGAAGGCAGGGTGAAGAGAATATTGCAATCCTAGTAGTGTTTATTTTCTTATTTTTATATTTAGCAGTGCTCACCGTACAGTATATATGACAAGTTAGTTTTACTCTGTGGGTTGATACGATTACTGCGATACCCAGTTTATAAAGTTTTTTTTATGCTGAAGTGCTTTAAAAAAAATTGTTTTTATTGTGTAAAACAATATTTATGCATCACTATTTTCTAATAGCCATAACTTTTTTTATTCTTCTGCATACAGAGCTCTATAAGGCCTTTTTTTTGCGGGTTGCACTGATATTTTAATTGGTGAAACTTTGGCATTTATGAGTTTTTTATTCCATTTTATATGCTGTGGGATAAAAAAAAAATACAATTCTTTCATTGTTTTTTTTTTTTTTTTTTTACGGTGTTCCCCCATTGGGGTTTAAAATTAACATGACATATTTTTATAGGGTATCGTTAAAACAAGGCAATCCCAAAAAATAAGTAATTTTATTTTTTTGATCTTTTGGGCGTTTGGTTTTGTAAATGGCAATGTACGTGTCGTGTTTTAATTTTATTTTTCGTGTTTGTGTTTAACTTTTTTTTCATTTTTTCCCATAGGGAAGAACTCCTTCTTTTTTGTCTGCGGGTTTATTTTGTGATTGTAATAGATCGCAGAACCTAAGGGGTTAAAACCCGGGGTCCGGGCGCATCCAGCCGCGGGTGATGCAGGTTGGGGCCCACGGTAAAATACAGGGGTCCCTGTTGATTTGGAGGGTTTTTCCTTTTTTTTTTTTTTTTTTTTTTTTTTTTTTTAAATATTTTTTGGGTACTTCATAATAATGAATAATTCAACACTTTTAATTGACAAAAATACCATAAATACCAAAAAATTTTTCATTATTCTAAAAACACAAAAAAAAACCGTTTTTAGTTTTTGCCAATGTTCAGAAAAAAATAAAAAAACAAAAGCTGATCAAAATTTAGGATGAAACTTCTTAGCTAAAGATGTGTTTGCTCAATAGTTTTGTTTAAATGTAAGATTTAGGTCTTGCAGGATAAGCAATTCAATAAAAAAAAAACAAAAAAAAAAAAAAAAACAGAAAAAGGAAAAGAAAATCTAAAGCCATTTTGTCATAGAATTTACCGTTGATAAACCAAAACATTAAAATAAAGGGGGGGTGTTCACTTGGTTTCAAAAACAAACTTTTCCCTCCTACCCCCATTTTAGCATTGGGGGGCGGTTGCAGCCCCCAGGATCCTATCATAGTTTCCCCTATAAACCAAAGTATATTGAAATATTTTTAATTTTTTTTTGTTTTTTGCTTTGTAAAATTTTCTATAAAGGGTCTCCATTTTTTGAAAAAATTTTTTTTCCATTACCTCCTTTTGGACGTTAACTAAAATTTGGTGGGGATAGACCAAAAAAGCCAAATTTTGCCCTATCACCATGTTCAGACCCCGGCATCCCTGGTTCCAACCACCTGGCCAGCAAACATCTTTTTGCCCCCATTAGTCTATATGGAAGTTGGTGTCACCTTTGACCGGTTGCGCAAGGTCTACAATCTCATTTGTTCCCGGGCCATGTAACAGGAAACTATTGGGAGTGTTTCCCGATTGGAAAAACCCAGTGTACCAACAGGGCTTCTAGTCTTTCCAAAATGTTGCATACTGGGGCCCTCCACACCCCATGGTAAAGTAGTTTTTGGCTCGGGCCTTTTTTGGGCAACTTTTTTGCCTGTTGGGTAACCCTGGCGTTTGGGGGGATATCAAACGCATAAATTGCAGGTGCGTATTTTAAAATAAGTTTCACGCCATTTTTCATTAATGATGTGCTTGCGAATCGGTTCCGCCTGGGAAATTTCCCCCGCCGGCCTTATCCCCAAACCCACCTATTCCATTTCTTGAAGCTATCCGCGATTTCAAAAAATTTATGTTTTATCCCTATTTTGGCATATATTCAGCGATAGACTTTTTTCTCACTATTTCCCACAACCTATAAAAAATCATTACCCCCTCCTTTCCTTTTCTCACATATTCGCCTATGAGCAGAATGTTTAATTTGCATATTTGTAATATTTGGGGCTCGGAATTTTAAAAATTCCTTTTTAAATTTTCCTCAAACCTTTTCATCTATTTTTCATTTGGGAAATGGATTAAGCTGACTTATGATTTACCCCTTTTCTCCATGTCTTAAACCATTTTGTTCCTTTCCCTGCGGGAAACCCCCATGATCCCAAATAGGTAAATATTTGGATTTTCTATATGCTAGCCCATCCCCTCTTCCTTAGCTCTTTCCAGGCCCCCACTGTCTTTTTAGCAGAACTACCGTTTTACAATAACTGGTGCCTTTGATAGCTGTAATTGTTAATGTGGTTATTTTTTCACCATAGACTTTTTTCTAAGTCGCAATTAATAAAAATTTGTAAAATTGCCCCCAATCAAAAATATCCCGGTTAAGGCTTCTTTTATAGCCCCTCAAGTTGGAGATTGAGGCCTATTCAAAAACTATGGACTGTATTTAGCTAGGGCTTTTGGGTCTTTTTCCCATTCCATAGAAATTTTGAAACCTTTTGTTATATGCTTGATATCTTTATGATGAAAACGGGTGGGGATGTTTGTAATGGTAAAAACGACGCGAAAAAGAGATCTTTAACAAGAGCACTCTCCAAAAAGGGAAAAAGGGACGACCCGCCACCCTGGGGTTCCCTTTGGATTTTTTTTAAAAGGGGGGGCTAAAATTTTTGTTTTATAGGGGGTCGAAGGAAGGTGACCTATTTTGATTCCCAATATTTGATGTCTTTTTTAGCAATTTTAATTCCTGATGTTCTAATCCCCCTGGGATCGTTAAATACCCCTTCCCCTTTTCCCAAAAAAGCTCACATTCTCACGTTTAAGTGATATAAAGGAGAAAGCTCCAAACAAATTAAGCAATCCTACTTTGGGCAAATGTGACCCTGGATCGTATGAAAAGGTACCATCATGGGCAAAAGCAGTTGTTTTAACTCTCTCTGTCCAATTTTGATCCCCTTATAAATCTGGGATTTGGGTCTAGCACCCGTACAATGGTTTAAAAGTGTAGTTTAAAAAAGAAGGGTGCAAGGGCATCCTTTCTTGTTCCCTTGTGTAGACTAAAAGGTTGAGGGAAACCCGGGTGTATACCTGCCGCCCTTGGATTTCTGTATAATAGAAAATGAAATTTGGGATTTCTCCCCCTTATTCCCAAACTTGTCTAACACCAAAATCAGCCTGACCAGGAACGTGTAAAAAAGCTTTTTCGGTCTAACGACACAAAGCCCTGGCCACTTTTTCCCCTTTTCTCTGCGTGCGCTCTAATACCCCCGAACCTTTCCCTGATTTTGGCTATTGCAGCCCCCCTTTTACAAAGCCCACTGTGCTTCTCCAATTAAACCCCGGGTTTTAGAACTTTCTGTCTATTACCATTAAATTTGGAAGGTTTTAAAATTTGGTTAATAAGCGATATGGGCCTAAAAAGTTTCCCACTTTAGAAACCCCTCCCCGGTTTGGTACACTTTTATGTATCCCAGGTTGGCCTCATCCGGGGATGGTTCCCCAGATAGCAGAGAGTGTATAAAAGGGAAAATATTGGCGTATCTGGGTTTGGGGGAATCTTAAAAATTTTGGAAATCCCCCCGGTCCAGGCCCCTTTACGGATCCCAACGCCTTAATTTTTCCTTACCCCTCTGGGGTTACGGGTATTCAACATTTTCCTTTCCTCAGAGTTTCGGGGCAATGACACGATTTAAAAAGGATTCCCCCGACTCCCCGGGGTCCCCTTCCGTTTCCTGATAAAATTTTTTATAAAACCCCAAAAAAGAGATTGTTTTCTTTTGGGTCATTAACAAAAAGTCCCGCCCCCCCTCTAAAGACAAAATTCCTCTGGGGGCCCCCCCCGAGCCTTCGCATTTCTGCTAAAAACCTCCCCGAATTGTTACCGAATCGAAAACACTCTGCCTAAACTTTGTCCTGTACAATTTACCCCTCCTCTCTACAAATTTCAAACATTTTTTTTCCCTTCTTGCAGGTTTTTTATTTAATGAGGAGCATCTTTAAAAAGGCGAGTAAGCTCCCCGAGATTTTACTAAATTCCAAGTACTTTTTTTTTTTACCATCTTCTTGTAATGGGAAAAAATGGCAATTATCCCTTCCCTAAGCCCCCTTGGCGGTCTCCCCCAGCAAACCCGGGGGGTTATTTTTATGATTTTCATTTGTGGCATAAAACTCCAACCCCACCCCGGGAAACATCTCTTTAAAGAGGGTTTTTCAGCTAAACGCCCGGGGGGAAAGCGCCCCCAAACAACATATGTCCCCTTGGGAATACACCCCACCTCCATCACTTAGGCGCATGGTAGAAATGAGGATGCGCGAATGTCCACCTCAAGAATCTTTTCATCAAATTTCTGGTCTTGAGGAAATTTTTATTCGCGCCTTTAAAATTGGTGGAATTCGAAAAAAAGGTAACTCCTGCCCGTGGGGTGTGTGAGCCCCAAACATCGAGTCCCCCAACACTCTCTGCAAAATCCCGAGGCCCGCATCATTATAATTTTGTTTTCCCTGGGGGATCTCCTGGATCTTCCTCGGGGTCCATTACTGCTTTTATATCTCCCCCCCAAACATGAGCCCGCTGTCCAGAAGTTAAAAGAACTCCTAACTCTGGAAGAATCCGTTCCTTCCCCATTGGGACCCAAAACATTATTATACATATGTTTCTTGTGGCATTCTAGGTGTACCTTTATCCTTACCTTCCCCATCGTTTTTGTTTCAGGATATTTTTATGACGGGATTTCCTTAAAAAAAAACACACTCGTTTTTCTTATTTATTGCCGAGGATTTAGCCACCTCTCCCCCCCAATATTTTCCTCATCCCCGAAAAAATTGGGAGCACAAGGGCTCTTTGCAACAGACCCCCTTTGGGCTTCATTTTTCCCATTGTTAAGGGATTAAAGAGGCTTCGGGGGGACATTAAACCTTTTCATTCCATAAATTATTTTCCCTGCCTTGTTTATGGGGGGATTTAAAATTTATGCAGTTGCAGATTAAAGTATTTTCCTTTCGAATCCCAACACCTCCTCCCGGGTTTTGTAACCTAGTATTTCCCTGGCTTAAAAAAAACTGGAGGAAAACCTTTAACTTAAACCCCCCCCAAACTTTTCGTTTAAAGTGGAAAACATCTCCAAACAATTGCACCTCTGTTGACCACAGTCCCATTTTTTTATGGACTTTTTCCTTTTTTTTGATGTGCGGTTATTTCTAGACCCCACATAATAAAAATCTATTTGTGCCACCATGACCCCCTTTGTAGATTGTTTCCCTTTTTGAATCCCTTTTTCCCCAGAAAAAAAGGGGAAAAAAGGGAGGAAAAAGGGGGAGGGGGGGGACAGGGGGGAAATAAAAAAAAAAAAAAGACGACAAGAGAGGGGAAAAAAAAAAAAAAGGAGAGAAAAAAAAAAAAAAAAAAGGGGGGGGGGGAAAAAAGGGGATGCTACATTTTGGGGGAAAACCGGACCTGAATTTTAGTATAAGGGCCAAATAGTAGAAGGGAAAAAAAACCCCAGCTTCTTTATGTCTTGTTTTTTGCCTTCTCGGGGTATGAGGATATCTTTTTTCCTTTGGGTTTTGGTTTCCCTTCTTTATCCGTCTCGGGGTCTGGATTAGGTCGATGATCAATGGCATGTCGTGATCTTTCTTTGGGAAACCCACAAGTATATAGTGCGTTCAACCTCGGCCCGTTGAACGTTGTAAAGGAATCAGTTTTGCCCTCCCGGGAGGAACCTAAGTGGCTGAATAGAGGAGTGAAAATTTATTTTTTTGCATAAAGGCGAAACATATTTTGCTAAGGACCGTCTTTTTCTTGAAACCCCACTGAGTAGTCATTGAAGTAAGTATAGTGGAGCCCTTTTTTAGGGGGTTTTGGCGCCGCTTAAAACTTCTTAAATGTTTTTCCCTTTTCATTTAATCCAAAAATTTGGCTATAAAATTGTCGAGGATAGTTAGACCGCCCTACTGTTCCACTTTGATTTGGGGAATTTTCTGGACCCCCACTTGTAGCCCTTTCCACTTTGCAAATTTGGGTCCACATTTAATGCCCCGGCAATCTGTTTACATATTTTTTTTAAGAACTCACTGGGATTTTTTTCCCGGCACCCTATAACGAAATTATTCGCCCCCGAGCGATTTTCCCAGATCTTTTCCAATTTATTGACGGGGTTTTTTTTTTACTTCAGTGAGATCGTTTATCGGGGCAGGGGGGAAAATTTCGTCCTTTATGGGGGCATCTCTGTTTAATCATCCTGCCGCCCCCCTGCCTGCCAACCCCTGTCGCAAACTCCTTTCATTGTGGCCAAAGGGGTTGTTTTGAGGGTTTTCTTTTCAGAAACTGGTAGAATTTTCTTTGCCCTGCATTAGCCAATTTTTTGTAATCGATTTTAATCTGAGGAACTTCAATATCGCGAGCTTGCCCCTCTTCTTCTGAGGTACCAGTCTTCATATTGGGTTCTGCTTCCCGGTCCCGCTTTATCTTTTCTAGTGATTGGTGCCATGTACCTAATTTGTTTTAATTCCCCCCGCTTAAAGGGTACTTTTTTATGGATATACTCACAAAATTCCACTTTTTGAGGCCAGTCTTTGGGCATCAGAGAATTTTTGCACAGTTTCAACACTTAGTTAGTATGTTCCTGAAAAGAGGATCTGGTTATCATGCTTTAGGTTCCCCCCCCCCCCATGTCCTAAAGTAAGGTTTTTATATGGCAATTAGCACATTTGAGCAGGATGGTGCCTTGGTGTGAATTCTGGCGGGCTTTTTATGTCCCCCCCCCTCCTCCCCCTCACCTCTTGGACTTTACTGATAAAAAATGTCCAGCTACCCTTTAACCTTGCCCCTCCTCGTGACCCCCTAGTTGGTTTGTGATAAAAAACCCGGTCCTTCTTAGGACTTTCTCCCTTGAAAGGAGGGTCCAGCACCCTCTCCCCTCGTTGCCCGTCTGCTGCTGTTGAGCTGAGAAAAGTGGGGGCGACCTCCTCCTCCTCCTCTCTGTGCCGGAATGGATCCCGCTGCTTACGGGCTGTCGGTGCTCACAAGGCTTGCTGCCTGGGGGTTGAGTGGGGGCTGCGAGGTCACTGCTCCTCTCCTCTGACTCCCAGTCACGTACTGGTGGCTTTTGGCTGATAAGAGTGCAGCTATATCAGCGGTGGCAGCGGAGCGCACGGACATAGCTCCCTCTCACATCAGCGTTGGACCCGGAAGTCCCAGGGCTTCCTTCTAAGCCTGCACAATTTCCAGGACACACCAGTATGTCCATTTGCAAGAACGCACCTCCCGCTAGGATGTAACCGGCAACAGGAAGAGGTTAGGTAGCTTCCGTTTGTTCTGCTTCCTTTATGTTTGTTTGGGGAATTGCTCGCCTGTCAATTTCACTCTGAAGCATTGCAATTCCCTAACAATTTGTATCACTGCATTTTAACTTAGTTTGTAGAGTCTCACACATACAGACTCTATAGGCTGTAAGGAGTAGTAGTAGAATCACACACACTTTTTAGTACAGAATAGGTGCAAAGTGGATGTGAATGGACTTTCCTAATTTGAGCCTAGAGACCAATTGTACAAAAGTATCTTTTATACAGTCCGACACACTGGTTGTGAAGTGCTCACCTTGCCTGCTTTGTAGACAATCTTGGGGTGTTTATCTTGGAGGGTGCTCAGAACTGGCTGTGGACTTCTCAGCCGTTGCAAACTTGAAAGATTAAAGGAAACAATGTCAGCACTCCATTCGCATAAAAGGTGGCAAAACTTTATTGTAGAATTATAAAATCCATAAAAAATAGATATATGCTTGCTAATATGTTTCAGGCCAGCTAGCGGTCCTTGATCACAGCATAAAGGGGAGGTAACACTCCGTCCCTTATATAGCAATCCCTGGGAATGTAACCCTTTATGGAATGTGGACATATTGATATACAGGCAACATGCAGATCTATTTTGACATACACATGCAAAAAACTATACATTGCAGACAAATATTTATGCCATGGCAAAGACACACAGGAACACAAAAGGGGGAGAAAGACAGATATAAAAAAGGGGGAAAAAACTTTGTATGGTATACTGTTGTGAATAACTTTTTGCTATGCCTTTGTATTTTAATATTATTCAGCCGATGCAAAAAAGAAAAAAAAAAAGAAAAAATGTCGCTAATAAAAATGTACTTTATATATTTCTCGTCTATTGTGATGTTCTAACTGAGATTTTATCCTATTGAGGTTTTATCCTATTGATGACATTACCATAAATCCAAGCATAAAGTAACCAATAAAACAAGCAGACCCTAAATATAAAACTAGATTAAAAGGCCATACTTGTATCCTAATTATAGTGTGAACAAGATGTATTAGCATTTGACTGCATACCTCACCTGAGATTAGAACTCAGCCTGGCACACACTGTGCTATATGGGGAAAACTTGGAGTGCCATGAATTCAAGCATTATTTCTATATATAAAACTAGAACCATGCCTACATTGTATTGGTATGTGTGGACAAGGTATATTAATTAGCTTTTTGGTATGAACAAGATAAATTTGCACTTGGGTGTGTTCCTCACCTGAGATTGGATTTATGCCTGGTTCCAGTACACACTATATTGTGAAAAAAAAGCCTGGTATACAAACAGGTTTTAAGTAAACTGTTATTATTAAAATTGTCCTATTCATTTTTAAGGTAATACTACAAACAAAAATAATGGAGAGGATGGGTTATAACTAGAGATGGGCGAATTTTTAAAAAATTCGGTTCGGTCACTTCGCCGAATTTCCCGACAAAAATAAATTCGGTCCGAATTACTTCGGGACGAATCGCATTAAAAAACAGTTAGTTCCAGGCTGCACAGAGCCTGCAGGGTGCTGTAGAACGTTGTGCCATGCTTAAATATGCAGAGGGAGCTTGGTTTGGGCTTCATACAATGTTGTTTTAGTATGACACTCACATGACTGCCGCCGCTCTTAGAATCGCTTCACTATAAAATTCCCTGGGCACTTAAGAGGGCAAAACTGACCAAAAAACTCACGCGGGAATGTGCCAAAAAAAGTCATGCAGCGAAAGCTGAAAAAAAAAAGCTGAGAGCTCGGGTGTAACTAGTGACAGAGTGTGGGGGTAGGGCGCACCCAGCAGATGGGGTCAGAAGTGGCCAATGACTTTCTGGGGGTGGCAAAAACAGAGTAGGCCCAGAGTGGCCAATGACACAGTGTGGAGGTCACGGCAGCAGCAGCATAGGTCGGGCAGTGGCACAATACTTTCGGGAGGTGGAAAAAAAAAGGAGTGGGGCCACGAGTGGCACAATGAACAGTTGGATAAAGGGGCAGCAGCAGAAAGGGTCAACAGGGGCACAATGACATTCTGGAGTGTAAAAACAAGAAACCACAGAGGGGCACAATGAACAGTGTGGAGTCACAGCAGCAGCACATGGGGTCAAGAGTGGCACAATGCATTCTGGGGGTGGCTAAAACGGGATAGGCCAAAGTGGCACAATGACAGAGAGTGGGGGGACGGTGGCAGGAGAAACAGATGAGTTCAGAGGTGGACAAGAAAACAGTGGGAGGGCACGGCAGCAGCAGCATGAGGTGGGAAGTGGCACAAGCTTTGGAGGTGGCAAAAACAAGGCGGCCACAGGTGGCACAATACATGTGGAGGTTTTCAGCAGCTTGGCATGGACAATGACTTTTTGGGAGGGGAAAAAACGGGGAGTAGGCCACAGAGGGGGCACAATGACCGTTGGATGCACGGCACGAAACACAGCAGCAGCATAGGTAAAAGGGGGGCACAAGACAATTTGGGGAGGTGGGTGGAAATATAGTCCTGGAAAAGATGGTTTGCTGCAGATGGAGAAATTGAACAGAGGGTTGGATCAGGGGGTGTCGGCATAGAATAGGGCTGAGCAGGAGTTTGCCCCAACCATTTCTCACAGTTTGGGTGGGGCGTCAGGTATGTAGTCTAATGCCAAAGGCTTGGTGTGTGAAATCCTGGCCGACCCACGCCTGATTATCTTGAAAAAGGTCAGCTTTCCAATTTCCGTGACAACCGGGTTCTCCTTAGGGAACGATGACCCCCCCCGCACTGAACACCCCTCTGATGCCACACTACTGCCGGGCAGGACCCTTCTCACTGAAAAATCGGCAAGTTGCGGCCACAATCCTTGGCTGCCCAGTGTCCGCGGATTTTCTAACGGGGTGGACAGTGCTGTCCAAGTGGCCACCCCCTTTTGTTTCAGGGACTGCCCAGCCCTGCGGGTGTGCTGGCACTGCCCCCCCAAATAGGGGGGGGAAAGGGAAAATGCCATCAGTACTCCAACTTGGGTTGCTCTGATGGAGGGGTACTGCTCCTACCCCCCCACACCTTCCCCCACAGCTGGGGCAGTGTACGTGAGCGCTGAAAACCCCCCCAGACCTTTCAGAGGGGGGACGATCCCGCACATGGGCGCCCAAAACTGAACGGGGGATTTCCCCTATAGTTTTATTTTGTCCCCCTCTCGCAGCGGGAAAAAGGCCCCCTTTTGGCCCGGTGCGAGGGTCCAATGGGGTGGAGAGCCAGAAGTCATCCCTCTGGGTGCTGATATTCGGCTGTCATACCAGGCAAATCAGCATGCTGGGCCCTCACAAGTATTTTCAGGGGTCCCTGCCCCCCATCTCCACGTAACTCCACGGTGTTTGCGGGTCATCTCCCTCGTTTTTCCCATTCCATCTAGCTCCCCCCAACTGCTCGCTCCTCCTCTCATGTCACCGGGGTAGAAAATCCACTATTTCACCAGACAATGCTTCTGCTCCAATGTCCTTCCTCCTCCATTTCAGTCCCCCCCCCGGATCATGGGGGCCGCGAGATGTAGTCGCCAATCTCCACCCCCGCCCAGCAGATTTTTCAGCATCTGTTCCAGGCAGAAGATGGAATGACTTTATTCCCCCAATCCGGGCACTGAAAAATAACGGGGCCCCTCCCGAATTGCCTCAAAAAGGGCAGGTGTCACGCATGACTCCCCACTGCTGACTCAAATTTACACAGGGATACTCCTGTCCCCCTGGATCATAAAAAAATCGTTAAGGGCCTTTCTCTGTTCTACAGTGGTCCAAACATGGCAGGCTGGAATTCCAACGGGTGAAACATCGCATATCAAGTGTGTTGGGGGAGGCCTTCTGCTGCTGCAACTCGAGGGGGTGTTCCTTGTTTTTGTAGGAAAGGGAAAAGGGTGCATGCCATTTTCCGGGCCTTTTTCAGAATCTTCTGAAGATGGGTGGAAGACTTCGGGAAACCTTTTCCAACCGATTGAACACTGCGCCATCAGGGCGCATGGCCATAATCCCGGTGCAGCAGGACACATTTTACTCCCATTTTCCGTCCCAGGGTTTCCCGATTTGCGTTGGCGCGGAAAAAGCCACACATCGTTTTCTTGCTGCATCCCCGCGGAGCAGTTCCTCCCCTGTTTGACTTCGTTCCCCGAGGCAAGCCAGGTTTTAGAATTTTGTGAACCCCACTTTGGGGTATGGTGAGCATACTTGTAGGGAGATGGTGGTGGGGTGGGGGAGGAGGTGGACTTTGGCGGGGAGCCGCAGTTTGAAAAAGTGGAGGAAAAAGGGCATTCCCCTGTCCAAGTTTTTTGGGTGCCTGGGCGGAAGCACATTCCCCAAGGGCCTAAAGGACTGTACTTGCCCTGACCGTAGTTACCGCTCCAACTCCGCGCTGGCCGTGCCCCTTGGAAAAAACCCGATAAGCCAAGGACGGCCCACTTTCTGTTCACTTTTATAAGTGCGGTACTGCCTTTTTGGAAAAGAAAATTTTGGTTGGAAATTCCATCTCGGCCGGCACAAGCCATTAGTTCTTTGAATGGTGCAGGTCCACCATTTTAAAGAGGGGAAGCATACAAAACTTGGACAGGAGCACGTCAGCTGTGCACCTTAGGATGGGTTGGGCGCATACTGTTATCTCTTTTTTAACACTCGCTGAACGACTGCTGGCGCCATGATACGAGGAGCAGGAGCATCTGGACCGGGAGATGAGTCAAAGAGAAACAGCTCCCTTCTGCAGAGTGGTGGAGCCTTTACGCTGCAATGGCATGCTGCCATGGGCGCTCCGTTGCTACGGCGGGAGCATGGACCCCCACATCAGCCACTTTTCCCAGGCCCCCGATGGTGAGCTGCATGTGTTGACGCAGGGGCCCTGGTGCCAACGTTAGCTCCCTGGGAACGCTTCACTTTTTGCCCACAGATTTACATATACCCATATTCCTCCTCGGTGTCTAGCAAAGAACTTCCCCACCCCCAGGGATTTATTTTACCGCCAACGCTCCGCACGAGTGACTATACCGCCGCTGCCTCCTGCCCCTGTGCCGCTACTTTCTTTACCCCGAAGCGGTTTTCTACCCGTGGGCCTTTTGGCTCCCGACTCACATGCTGCTACCCTGCTGACTCACGGCCACACAATCCACTTGCTGGGCCTGCTGCCCGACACGCAACTTACTTCCTTTCCCTGACGAGATGAAGCCCTTGCTTCACCCGGGTCCCAAGTGCGGTCGGCTACATCATCATCAATGTGGTTTCATCGCACTGCTGTCCCATCACCCGTCTTGGGAGCAGAGGTGCCCCTCACAACATGACCTCCATGCCACTCTCCACATCTATACTTTGCCCCCTCGCAAGAAAAGGGGATATTGGCCCCATTCCCCTTTGCTGCCAAATAGCTGCTGACTGCCCTCCTCAAATTGTTCATCCGCTATATATGGGGGGGAGCCCGACCCCTAGTAGAACTCTGGGTGGGGGAACCCATGGGACAGAGGCGGGGGAGGACAGATGACGCCGTGACCCCTCCCGGGCCTCCAACTAAGGGTTGTGTCTGACGTCCCCCCGACCTTTGGTGGGGTGTCAAAGTCATCTGGGAGGAAAAGGAGCCTTCAACCAATCAAAAACCCCCTTGGGGGTTTCTAATCAACACACGGCCCCCTAGATGACAGCGCACTTGTGGCCCACCGGGGACCCCTTGCTGCAAATCCCCCTTTCGTGCTGCGACCTGGGCCCGCTCCAGGAATTTTGTGCACTGAGGTGAAGAGCCCGCCACCTCTTGCTACATACTGTTTGTTCTAAAATGTACAGACACTGTTTGATGAAGATATCGTATATGATAAATACACCCCTATTGATCCCCAAAAGAACCCCCTAAGAAACTTGGGTTAAATTGCGCTCCACAAAAGGCGGAAAAATTGACTTTTATTGCCCCTTAAAAACCTGTGTATTTTACTAAATATAAAAGCACAAAAAAGCTTAAATTTAACCCCTTTTGGTTTAATTTTGTACAAATTTCTTCTGTGGCGTGAAAAACAAAATTTTTTTACTGAGACAACTGCAGAAAAAAAATTAACCCCTTTGGGTGTAATTGGGCAAAAGAATTTACAACCAAAACACCAGCTTTGTAGCGTGTTACAATGGGTGATTTTTCGCTACATAACAAGAGAAAAAATTTTTAATTAACCTTCACTTGTGAATTATGCTACAGAAAAAAAAGTCTTTTTTAAACCGGTGAAAAAGACGGTTTATTTTGTCACCACAAAAAAAAGAAAAGCTTAATTTAAACCCCTGGGTTAAAATTGCGCAAAAGATTGAGCCCAAAAAATACCAGTTTGTAGGTGTTTCAATGGGGTGATTTTACGGTACACAGCAAAAAGGAAAACTTGTAATTAATCTTGGTTGGAATTTGCTATAGGAAAAATGTTTTTTGCCAGTAAAAAAGGGGTTTTTTTAGTCCCCCCCACAACAGCAGAAAAAACGCTAAATTAAACCCCTGGATTTTAAATTGCGCAAAAGAATTGACACCAAAAACGAAATGGATTTGTATTTTTTTTAAAAAAGCTGTTTCTGTAAATAAAACAACAGGGAAATGGCTTAGTCACCCTTGGAATTCAAGTGCTGTAGCGAAGCATAAAATTTTATATCAGCTGACGGGACGCACACGGACTTCAGACCAAACCCCAAAAAATCAAAATAGAACGTTAAGAGTACAGTCTCTGAGAAAAAGCGGGAACCCCCCCCCAAAAAATCGCTGTATAAAATCATTTTCTTTAGTAGCACTACACAACACCGGGGCAGCCCTTTCCCAAATCAGAAAAGTAAGGGGATTGGTATGCCAGCGTCGCGCCCCAACTTAAAAGTCGGTAGTCACAGAACCGCCGGTCTCTGTTTGGGCTTCACTCTGCAAATTTTTAGCAGGCATGCCCTTCTTCCCCCCAAGTACTTTCCCCCCTGTAACGCCATGGCCGCAGCCTTTTTATAAATCAAAAGCACACTTGTTCACGCAAAGTCCCCCCAAATTCGATTCTTTTCCAAACCCGAATTTTCCCCTGAAATTTAAACAAATTTCCCACCCGTTAAAAATCAACGCCCACCCCCTATTTATAACTTTTGGGGTATGTTCAACGGGTTTGGATAGTTTTTGGATACGTTTTCTGGACTGAAAAAACGTATCCCTATTGCTTTATGGGCTATTCAATGCGTAAAACAGATATTTAATAAACACTGTGTGGACATACCCTTAGAAATATCCATTTCTTTCTGGGAAAATATTCAAAGTAAGACAAAAATAAATATATACAGTGTATATTGTATATATGTGTTTTTAAATATATTATATATATAATATATATATATATATATATTTTATAAATATATATATTATATAATTAGTTGTGAAAATGTTAAAAAAAAAGGGTTGTGGTGTGTCGTTTGCGTATATATTAATTGATTGTGGTTTGTCTTTTAAAAGCCTTTCCCTGGAAACGTGATAATTTATTTTGTGCTAATTGCAAACCATGATTTATAAATCCTTACTTTTAGCCTTTGGGAGATGCTCCTACATTCTGTGTTCTAATTAACCAATGGGGTACAGTCTCTCTTTGCTCTGACAAATTCCCTTGTTGGGATTGCTTTTATCAAGGGGGCTTTTACAACTGTCTGCCCTGACCACTGTATTGCCTGACCAAGGTTTTCTATACAAGTTAATGTTGAACTTGTCTTCAGAAACACTTTTTTGAGCAACAGATTAAAAAAAAACAGATTTAAAAATTTTATACTGGTAAGTTTTAGATTTAAATGATTGCCATTAAGATGTTTCAAAAAAAACATTCTGGGTTGCGATTACCCTCGACCATCCCCACAAACAGGGCATTGATATATGGTCCAAACCCTTTAATACTTTGATGTATATATTTGCCTCTAATGGGGAGAACTTGGAATCCATAGGTGCTCCCAGAATCTGCAAATATTATTTTCCATCAAAGCTGAAATAGTTACAGGTAAGTAGGAATTCTATACTCATGAGGATGAACTCAGAGATTTCTCTTGACAAATGTATAGCCCTTGACAGATGATAAGTTACTGCCTGTAATGCTAGATGATGTGGAACACTGGAGTACTGTACCACAACATCTGCTGTGATCCATATGGAATTTTTTGTCACATAAAATCGTGGGACTTCAGTAAAACCATCTTGCTATCTTTTATATAGCCCGATACCTGTTGCACTATATAGTGTATGTGCCCATCCACCCAGTTACTAAGGCGTTCACCCTATTCTTGAAATGGAGTGTATAATAGGTGGAAATGCATTTTTATGAACCTTAGAGTCACAGTAGAATAGTGGTGTCATGTCGTTTTCTACAAGCATAAATTTAGCCTCTTTTTCTGTGAGTGTTCCCAGGGTTACTCCGTCGGTTAAAATAATTTTTTTATTTATTCTGTAACTGTTGAACTGGATTAGTATTTCACACTTTATATGTTGTCCTATCCTCCATACATGGCAGCATCAAGGACCACTAACACCCCCCCCCCCTTTAACTGCTGTTTTTCTGACCAGTTTTTATTGGTGTTTTCAAATTTTTAAAGCTGAGAACTGTTGTTTCATTATACTAGAGGAAGCATTACCCCTTTGACTACCCTGTGTAGAAGACAACCTAGTCAGATCCTGCAGTACTTTTTGTTGATAAGCGTCTAGTAGTGTTGATCGAACCATTCTAGAAAAGTTACGTTCTAGTAAAACTCGAATTTTTAGAACTCGAACCAAACCAAACATTTTACTGTTCGTTCGAGTAAAGTTCTAGTTCAACACGCCATTTTCAGCTTCGTTTCGGCACTATTGGCGGCTATCCAATCAACTTTCTGCACTTTGGCGCCCATCCAGTCAGTGCAGAGCACAGGGAAGTGTCAAAAACGTCATCGCTGAGGTGTAGGGCTCTCACTGGCTGCTAAAATCCCGACCATGTTACATATATTTTACTGTACTGGACGTCATTTTCAGCTCAATCTCTGTACTGTACAGACTGCTCTTAGTTAGATAGCATTTTCCTCTCCATAGACAGCAATAGTTAGGGAGTTTGGTATTGCTGGATGCATCTTTCCCAAACACAAAATCAGTTATTTGGCAACATTTGCAGGTTCACATAATGCCTAACTCTCATATACATGGATATATATTATACAGAAAGCTTGGAAAATGCTAATCATACTCATGCCCAAAAGTTAAGTTTTTGCCTTTTTGGGGGGTTCATAATTGTAAAACACAGAAACTCCAAATCTCCTGGTTCAAAGGGGTTTTTGGGCCCCCTCAGGATAGGGCCCCCCTCCAATCACCCCCCCTGTTTGCAAGCTATCCTCATCTTTTCATTTTTATATTGAAAAATAAAGTTTTTCCCTCTCAATTTTTTTTTCTGCACCTTAAGCCAAATTTTCTTCGTAAGTGTTCCACAATCCAGTTATTTTTATGGATGGTAATTACAGATTCTCCTCACCTGTATAGGTATAAAAATTAACTAGAACCTTTTCTCCCATTGACTCTAATGGGGTTCGAGTTCAAATAGAACCTCAAACCGAACACACTAAAGTTTGAGGTTCTAATTGAACTAGAACATTTTACTGCTCACTCATCTCTAGTGTCCAGCACAGCTACATGAGATTTTATAGGGTAAAAATCGGGATTTGGCATACTGAATTTTTTATTTGTTTTTTCATTTTATTGTTTCTTTTAACGGTGAAAAGTCTTGTGAATCTGTTTAAATCTTTCATTGTATCAAATAAATTGAAATATGTGTCCAGAGCAAAATTGAGTCCTTTTTCTAGGATTTGTAACTCTTAAGTCGCTATGGTCGGTGTTCATCTCATCTCTACATTCGATGTTTCTTCTGTGTATTGCTCTTTTATTTCCCTCTGGTTGTTGTTCCTTCTTCTTCTGCCTCCTCTGTGGCTGCGTTTTTTTGATTGATTATTATTTATTTGTTTAGTTGTGCTACGGGTGGCGAGTCCTAGTGTTTCTTCTTGATCTGACACGTAAATGTCTGAGGTGTCAACTTCAGAGTCTGTGAAACTGATTTGCTTTTTTTATCTATATTGTTGCATCTTTTTTTTCTAGAAATAATTTGGGCATTTTGCATTTCATAACTGGTTTCCATTTATAAACCTTTTCATTCTTGCAATCGATCTTGTATTTTTGAAATTTAGATTTTTTTTTTGTTTGCATTATTGTAGTTTCAATTTCACTGATATTTTCTTGCATTTTTGTTAGCAATGTATCATAAGCATTATAGTTCAAATGTAGTTTTCCTGTGTGTCTTTGCCATGGCATAAATATTTGTCTGCAATGTATAGTTTTTTGCATGTTATAAAAATAATCTCATGTTCCTGATTCAAATGCCCCACATCCAAAAAGGGGTTACATTCCCAGAGAATTGCTATATGGGAAGGTGTTACCACCGTTTTTGCTGATCAAGGACTGCTACCAGCTTGAAACCTTAGCAAGCACGACCTTTTTTTTAATGGTTTTATTTTTCACAAAAAGTTTGCTACTTTTATGGGGAGGATGCCATTACCTTTAAGCTTTCAAGTACAAAAGTATCTATGGCACTCAGAAAATTAAAGATATTGCATAAAATAGACAATCTCTATTAAGTTTTATAACCATGGAAAATCATAGCACTCTAGTAGGGCTGAAATGTTACAGTATGAGTGAATCAAGTTTCCATGTTTTTTACTTTTTTAAGCTCTGGAGAGCAGCGATTGTTCCATTTTTATTTACGTGGACTATGGTAAGGAGCAATCAGCTGGCACCCACTTGGACTTATTTCTTGTCTGAGTGCTGCAATTCTTGTTTTTTGGATTTATTAAATTTTATAGAAACATGGATAAAAAAATAATTATCAGTACTAACAGTAAAGATATGGAACTGGACGTTGACCAACAAGGTTTTAGCATTTGGCTAAAAATTACGATTTCCACAACCAGTAAATGGCACACGTCTGGAACACATGAACAGTTCCATTTTAGTATAAAGCTTGTGCCATGTGTTGCTATTAGAACAAGTCCACCAGTCGATTTCTTTGGGCTGTAGATTCATGCGGTCCAGCTATTGGAATGGAAGTCGTCCCTTAGATCGTGAATATTGCATGAGTCCCCCAATGCCGTAGATCCAACTGGGGTATTACCCGGCTCTATTTCGTATGAAAATTTTTGGGACTTTTTTCAGTTTTTTATTTTTTTGGCAGAAGCAAAAACGTTTGACTTTGGACCCTCTCAAATCCACTACTGTAAAAAAAAAACCTTTGTAAGAGGTGTTTGCAGCTGCTTAGATTTCCCACCATTTAAAAAGTATACCCTTTTTTTCATATGTTTTTGGCAATATTTTTAATCTCTTAAAGATCCCACTGTTTTTGATGGTGGGGCGATATGGCCTGTCGGGACCGACCCAAAAAAAATTGCGCCTACAAGGGGGCTTTCCTACCAGTGCTGTACTAGGACGTTCTTAGACCCCACCGTTAACCCTTTGATTCTGCGTCGTGGTTCAATGGACCTTTTGGGAAAAAAAATAGCAGTCAGCCTTGGGGACCTTAAAGAGAACCGTCCACAGTTTTCCCCCTTAGGGCAGCAAAAACTATGACAGACAGTTTTTTCCATTTTCGTAAATGCTGTAGTTTAAAAATATTTACGCCAAAACTGGCAGCTTCCCCAAAAAGGTCCAAGTTTCAAGCGTGTTTCCCTGCCCACCCCTATCACCCCACATACATTATCGCATACTTCTATCTTTCAAAGTAAAAGGAAATCATTGTTAAAGGGGAGCAGGGCTAGCCTAGGTTCGGAGCATGAATTAAACAACTTTTTTATGAAAAAACTGAACTTTTTGACTGAAACTGCCAGATTTTAGCACAAAACCAAGGATAGCAGCAAATGCACGCCACTATTACGGGAATTCATAGCACCAAAGAGCTATGAAATTTCGCGTCGTCTCCCCACGCAACAATATATTTTTATTGTATGCGCGGGGGGGGAATTGACAAAGTCAATTGTTACGGGATTATGCGCTGCTGACAATACATGTTAATGGGGCCGGCTGGGTTCCGCCCCCCCTGTGCTTTAGAATTGCACGCTGATCAGCGTGTGGTTCCAAAACACACAGCACGCACTATATACACTGCAATAACCATGTGAACATACCTAAAACACACATCTTACAAAAAGGGACACAGCACTGGAAAAAACAGTCTACACTAGCTTTTGCTGTTCCCTTTTAATAAACCCATGGCTGTTTGCATAGTAAAGGGAGCGTCAGGGCGCACTGCAAACTGACCCCATTTTTAAATTAAAAATTACATACATTTCCTTACACAATTAGGGATTCACAGGACCTTAATAATTTGAAATTAACTAAAAGGTTATTTTTTGTTTACATTTAATATAAAAAAAGTAATTTAAAAAGCAAATGCAAAAAAAAGCACTTTTTTATGTTCACGCTGCAAAAAAAATGAAAAATATGCAGCACTTTATATGAAAACCCAAATTACATCCCCCCAAAGTAAAACTTCTTTCCTCAGACAACTGCATCATTGAAAAAATAAAAAAGTTTTGACTGTTGAAATGCATGGCGGCAAAAACTAAAAAATTTAGCTGTTAATTAAGTCCTTTTTAGGCCTGGTGCTTAAGGGGTTAATCATCAAGAATGGTTTTGTTTTGCCTGTAGAAGGAAAAGCAAGCATACACATCATGGTACTCCTAATCACAAACAGCTTATTAGGCTCCCAACAGCAAAAAATGCCAAGTACACAATTTATTATAAGAGGACTAGAGGTTTGAGAAGTATTTCCCTATATGATGTTAGCAATGTTATTCTTACTGTGTATGAAATTAAAATTCTCTAATGGATTCATGCGAATATGTAGTGCAACATCTAGCAACTTTGATGATTTTGACCATTTAAGATTCTAAAATTTCTATTTTTTTTTAACCAGTGATAGATGACATTGTTGATTAGTTCTATGCAGCAAATGATCATTTTTATTGAATTGTTAAAAAGTAGTTTAGTGTTCCTTGTTCGCTATTAAACCCATGGTTGTGTGGTGAGAATTTAAATATTTTTTATAGATTGCATTGTCATCAAAAATTATTGGCTCTAATCCTCCTGCTATTCCTATCAAGGAGCCTCATTGAATCAAACAAAAACATGTGAAGATGCCCTTGATCATTTTCTTCACAAAAGTTAAAGGAACTTGCCCGTATAATGAATAGCCAGATTCTGTCTTTACCTATATTGGGAAATTGAGGGTCCAGTTTTCAAATTTAGAGACTTTTGCTCTTTACCATAATGTTGGATTCACAGTAGCAGACTATCCATTCTCCAGTTTATTTAAATAAATGAGAAAATAACAGCAAATACATGAATTGACATGTGTCTCATTGTTTTCTGTACTGGATCCATTTCTGCTTTTAATAAATTATAATGGAAAGTAGGATGGGTCTACTCTCCACGGTGTGGGATGAAAAATAAAACTTTATTTTGTTTTATAGCCGCTTGTACATTACTTTTGTTAAGCTTTTTCATTTAATGCGCAGTTATTTGCTCTATAGTCCTCTCCTTCCTAATTCATTAACAAGTCATTGTCATTATTATCTACCATGGTACAGACACAGCAGAGCTGAAATGTGTCAACTCTTCCACCGTTCCATGTTATATAGTTTGGAAAGCTGACAAAAGACAGACATCCATCCAGTTCAGCCTATGGTGCTATAGTGTTCATCCAGAGAAAAGCAAAAACCCCCATGAGGTGGAAGACAGTTGTCCTTATTTGAGGGAAAATTCCTTTCTGTCTCCAATCTGGCAATCAGAATAAATCCCTTGGTCAATGACCCTTCTCCAGAATTTTAGTCACTATAACTCATTTAGTGAGTTCCCTGTGACACCTTCCTCTTCCGTTCCACAATCTCACAAGAATCCCTTTCCATGTTTATGTAGAAACCTTCTTTCCTGCAGCCGTAGAGGGTGCTCCCTTATTTTGCATTCAGTCCATGGTATAAATACATTATGGGATCTCTCTTTATATTAACCCCTGATATATTTATACATATATTTTTAGGTGACCCTGAATCCGTCTATTCTCCAAACAGAAATTAACCTTAATTTGCCAAATTTCTAGGTATTGTGGTTGACAGATTCCATTCATTATAATAATATTATTATTAGAGATGGGCGAATTTCTCAAAAATTCGGTTCGGTCACTTCGCCGAATTTTCCGACAAAATTCGTTTCGGTCCGAATTACTTCGGCACGAATCACGTTAAAAAACAGCTATTTCCAGGCTGCCCCAGAGCCTGCAGGGTGCTGTAGAACGTTGTGCCATGCTTAAATATGCAGAGGGAGCTTGTTTGGTCTTTCCATAACAATGTTGTGTTTTAGTACGACACGCACATGACCCTGCCGCCGCTCTTGAATCGCTTCACTATAATAAAATGCCCTGGGCACTTATGGGGGCAAAACTGACCAAAAAACTGAAGCAGGAACGTAGCTGATAAAGTCATGGCTAGCAAAAAGCAGGAAAAAAACAAACTGAGAGCTCAGTGTGGCAACATAGTGACAGAGTGTGGAGGTGGACCGGCGGCATCCACACAGCACATGAAGTCAGACAGTGGCAACAATGACATCTGGAAGTGGCAAAACAGTACCAGGGCCCGCCAGAGTGGGCACAATGAACACAGTGTGGAGGTCACGGTGCAGCAGCATGAGGTCAGGGCAGTGGCATCAATGACAAATTCTGAGCTGCAAAAAAGGAGTAGGCAAAGAGTGGTACAATGACACAGTTTGGAGGGGCACGGCAGGAGCAACAGCAGAAGCATAAGTCAGACAGTGGCACATTGACACAGTGTGGAGGGCACGCAGCACCACAACAGTCAGCAGCATGAGTTCAGACAGTGGCACAATGACAAAATTCTGGAGGTGGCAAAAACAGGAGTAGGCCACAAGTCGGAGGGCACGGCAGCACCACGTCAGCAGCAAGAGGTCCGACAGTGGCACAATGACAGAGTGTGGAGGGCACGACAGGAGTCACAGTCACAGCAGCAGCATGAGGTCAGAGGAGTGGCACAATGACATTCTGGCAGTGGCAAAATAGTATAGGCCACAGCGCGGCAACAATGACTGGATAGCGAGGCACGGGCGTGCAGCAGCATGAGGTCAGGCTGTGCACAACTGACCAGAGAGTGGAGGTGATGACAGGAGCAACAGCATGAGGTCAGAGAGTGCACAATGACTTACTCGAGGTGGCAAAACAGTACCAGGCCGCAGAGTGGCACAATGAACACAGTGTGGATTCACGGCACAGCAAACAGCAGCAGCAGCATGAGCACATAGAGTGGCACAATGAACAGAGTTTGAGGTGGTAGGCAATAACCAGTCCCTGGTAAAGACGGTGGGTCAGGCAGATGGAGAAACAATCAGCAAGATGTGTGGCATCATGCGCGGGTGGCGGCATCAGAATAGTGGGCTGAAGGCAGGTAGTTTTGAAACCCAGACTGACGCCTAAGGCAATTGGTGTGAGGAGAATTCCTGGCCTATCCACGCCTGATTTCATCTGACAATGGTCATTCTGTACACATTTCCTGTGGAACAAGCGGGTTCTCCTTGGGGTAACGATGGCCCCCGCCGCACTGAACACCCGCTCTGATGCCACACTACTGGCCGGGCAGGACATGCTTCTCCACTGCAACTCGGCAATATTGCGGCCATCACATCCAGTTTGGCTGCCCATAGTCCAGCGGATCATCTAACTGGGGTGGCAGAGTGCTTCCAAGTAGGCCACACCTGTTGGTTCAGGGAATTCTCCATGTCCTGCTGCTGTGCTGCTGGTCATCAGCCCTCCACACTAGGCGGGTGAAGCAATCTGCTCATTATGGACACCAGACTTAGGTTACGCTGATGGGCTGGTACTGCTCCTGACCCCCCCACCTTCCCCAGCAGGACCGCGTCAGTAGTACGTGAGCCCTAGTGAATACCCCCGGTCCAGACCTGTCAGAGGAGGACGATCCCGCAACATAGGCAGCGGCAAACTGATTACGGAGGATTTCCCTATAGTAATTTGAGTTTGTCTTCCCTCTCAATATCAGGGAAAAAAGCTCCCATATTTGGACCGGTAGCGAGGGTCCAATAGGTTGGAGAGCCAGAAGTCATCCTCTGCGATGCCTGAACTATTCGGCTGCCACTACCAGCAAATAAGCATGCAGCGGACATCCTGCACAAGTGACTCCGAGGGGCTCCCTGCCTCCATTTCCACTGTATACTGCCACGGTGCTTGGGAGTCATCTGCCTCGTCGTCCGCATCTCCATCCACCTCCTCCGCTGCCGCCTGCTCCTCCTCTCTTGTCACCTGGTAGAAAATCCACATCATTTCACCATACAATGCTTCTGCTCCAATGTCCTCCTCCTCCCTCCTCCATTTCAGTCCCCCACCGGACTCAGGTGGCCACGAGATGTTGTCGCCACATATTCTCCATTCCCCTGCCCAGACAGATTTTCAGCATCTGTTCCAGGACATGAGCAGTGGAATGACTTATTCATCCCGTAGTCTGGCGTACTGACAAATACGTGGCCTCCTCGAATGGCCTCAACAAACTGCAGGTGTCCACGCATGAGCTGCCACTGGCTGACATCAAAGTTACCAGGGGAGAACTTCTGTCTGCCGGAATCATCAAAAAATCGTTAATGGCCTATCGTCTGTTCCATACAGTCGGTCCAACATGGCAGGCTGGCATCCAGCGAGTGGTGGAAACGATCGCAATATCATAGCGTGTGTGGTGAGGCCTTCTGCGCTGCCACTCGAGGAGGGGTGTTCCTGGCTTTGTACGAATGGAGTAAAGTGCATGCACATTTCCCTGGCCATTTTCATAATGTTCTGAATATCGTGGAAGACTTCAGGAACCTTTTTACAACCAGATTGAAACACGTGCCGCC
The DNA here is from genome assembly GCA_025379985.1 of Phyllomedusa bahiana. NCBI lineage: Eukaryota > Metazoa > Chordata > Amphibia > Anura > Hylidae > Phyllomedusa > Phyllomedusa bahiana. Next base: position 38,464 of record JAODAL010019049.1, read on the forward strand.
ATGCAGGGCGCATGGACCATCCTCCTCTGTGCAGTGCGGACACCATGTTTCCTCCCAATTGTCCCCGTCCCCCGATGGGTTCCGATTTGCAGTATGGCGCGAGAAAGCCCACACAAATGCGATTTTCATGCTGCATGACGAGGAGCAGTTCCTTCCCCCTGTTGACTTCGTTCGCTCGTGGCAGCTAGGTGTAAGAACCGCGTGACACCCCGCTTGTGCCCTACACATGAGGTATGATGAGCATTACTTGTGGAGATGATGGTGGTGGTGGTGGAGGAGGAGGAGGCGGACATTGGCGCAGGAGCAGCCAGTTTGACAACGTGAGGAGAAAGCGCGTCTCCTGTCCAAGTTGTTGGGTGTGCCTGGGCGGAAGCACATTTCACCCAGTGGCCGTAAAGGACATGGTACTGTTCACCTACTGCCCTGACCGTAGTTACAGCTCCAGACGTCCGCGCTGCCGTGTACCTTGGAACAAACCTATAACTCAAGGACTGACCCCACTTCTGTTCTACATATTTATGAAGTGGCTGGTACAGCTTTTTGGAAAAGAAATTACGGCTTGATATATTCTCACCATCTCGCTTCGGCACAAGCCATTAGTTATCTCTGAATGGTGCAGAGTCCACCTTTGGAAAGGGAGGCGACTGCAGTACCAACAACGTGACAGGAGCACAGGTCAGCTGCTTGCACCTTAGGATGGTTTGGACGCATACTTGTTGTCTCTTACAAATCGCCTCTCTGAACGACTGCTGGCGCCATGAGTAGCGAGGAGCAGGAGCAATCTGGACCGGGAGAGATGACCACAGATAAACAGCTGCCTTTCTTGCAGAGGTGGTGGAGGCTTGACCTGCTGAAATGCATGCGGTGCCACTGGCCGCTGCTGCTTTGTCTGCAGCGCAGGATGACCACCACAATCTGAGCCAAAGACGTTTTTCTTCTCCCAGGCCATCCGATGGTGACGCTGCAATGTGTTGACGCAGGGCCGTTTGTGCCAACCTTTAGCTCCCTGGCCACGCTTCAACTTTTCTTGCCCACAGATTCTACATATACCCTATTCTGGCTCCTCCGGTGTCCCTTAGCAAAGAACTGCCACATCCGCCGAGTACTGATTTTAAAACCGCCAACGCTCCGCACTGAGTGACATACTGCCGCCGCTGCCGCGCGGAGCCGCTGTGCCGCTACTGTCTTGGACCTGCGAAGCTGGTTTTCTACCCCCACCTTGGCCGCTAGGCTCCCGACCTCACACTGCAGCTACCTGCTGACCACGGCCACACAACCCACTTGCTGGCTGCGCCGCTGTCCTGACGCCAAGCTGACGCCCTCTTCTCCTGATGATGATGAAGCCCTTCCTTCACCCCGCTCCAAGTGCTTGTCGGCTACATCATCATCTATTTGGTGTTTCAACCATCGTCACTACTGTCCTCATCAACCGGTCTTGTAAGGCCGAGGCTGACCCTCACCCACATGACCTCCCAGCCACTCTCCACATCTATCTTTTGCCGCCTACTGCAAGAGCTGGGGATATTGGCCCCATTTTCTTCGCTGCCAAGTAGCTGCCTGACAGCCCTCCCTCAAAATTGTTCCATCCCTACGCTATATATGGCGCTGAGCCCAGACACATAGTAGATCCCTGGCTGAGGAACTGGATGGGACAGAGCGGGCGAGGACAGTAGGGCCGTCTGACCCCCTCCCGGCCCATGCCAACTAAGTTGTTTGACCTGAGTTTCCCACCGACCTCTTTGCTGGGTTTGTCAGATGTCATCTGGGAGGAAGAGGATGACCTAAGGCAACCAATCAAGAACCCTTGGGTTGCTGAACAAAACACGGCCCGCTAGATGACAGCGGCAGTTGTGGCCTCACCGAGGTGGACCGCTGCGACGTCCCCTAGCTTGCTGTGCTAGCGACCATGGCACGTTTCAGAAATGTTTGTGACCACTGCCACTCGCAGTTTCAGAGTCCAGCCCACCCTCCTCTTGTCTGACATACAGTTTTTGTTCTAAAATGTACAGACACTGGTTTGATGAAGCTATCTGTAAAGTGATAAATATACACCCTGTTTTTGACTCGACTCATCTCAACTACCCGTAACAACTTGGGTAACCCTTGGATATAAAATTGCGCGTCTCAAAAATGGCCAGGAAAAATTATACTAGTATGTGCGATTTACAAGCACTGTTGGTGTTTTTACTAAATGTAAAAGCCACAAACAGGCTTAATTAACCTTCGCTTGTGAATAATGCTACAGAAAAATGTATATATTTTAGGTGTGAAAAAGACTGTTTTATTTTTTGTCAGCATCAGCAGCAAAACAACGCTTAATTTAACCCCTGGATGTAAATTTGCGCAATAGAATTGAAGCCACCACAAACTAGTAGCTTTTGTATCGTTGTTACAGTATGGTGTATTTTTCACGACCACACAACCAAGAGATTAAATTGAATTAACTTTGCTTGTGTAATTAGGCTACCAAAAAAAATATAATAAATTTGCCTTGAAAAAGACGGTTTATTTTTTTGTCCAGCACACCAGCAAAAACAACGCTTAATTAACCCAGGATGTAAATTGCACAATAGTATTGAGCCACCCACAAACTAGTAGCTTTGTAATCGTATACTAATGGCGTATTTTCTACGCAACACAACAAGAAAGATAAAATTGTAATATAAACCTTCTGCTTTTGTGAATTAGGCTATCCAAAAAAAATAAATAAATTTGGGCGTTGAAAAAAAACGGTTTTTATTTTTTCGTCAGTCACAACCAGCAAAACAACGCTTAATTTACCCCTGGGCATGTAAATTGGCGTAATAGAAATTGAGCAGCCAAAAAAGAAGTGGTATTTGTATTGTAAAACGCTGTTTCCTTTAAATGAATACAACAGGAACTGGCTCTAGATCCCAATTGTGATATTGGAAAGTATATGCACTGCATGGACGCACACAGATTTCAGATCCAATACCCCAAAAAATCAAAATAGAACATTCAAGAAGAGTCTCTGAGACAAGCTGAGACACCCCACAATAAATCGCTGTGTAAAAATCAGTATCTTCAGAAAGCTCTATCACCCGCAGACTCAGCACTTCCCTGTCCAGTACAGTGAGAGGAGTGTGAGCTCCCACGGCGTGCCTCGGTCTATATAGTGCGGTGACGTCACAGAAATCCCGCCGGTCCTCTGATTGGCATCATCTCTGCACATGTCATGCGGCAATATGCCCTTCTTCCTCCCAGAGTGCTTTGCCTCATGTAACGCCATGGTGCTCGCAGGCCATTTTATCAATGAAAAGCACACTTCGTTCCCCGCGAATCACCCCAAAGTTCGATTTCGTTACGAACCGAAAGTTTTTCCTGAAATTCTAAAACGAATTTCCACTTCGTTAAAATCGATACGCCCCATCTCGAATTAATATTATTATTATTATTATATTATTATTATTATTATTATTACTTATGTGCCACTAATTCCAGGGCATTGTAAATTTGAGGGAGTTACATACATAACATATGCCAAACAAGTACAATGGTGATGATGACTAACAGAGGGAGAGAGGACCCTGTCCACGAAGGCTTAGTCTACAATATTGCTGCACATCTTTAAGCCTGCTCAAGCTCTAAAATGTCTTTCCTGTGCACTGGTGCCCAAAGCTGTACACATTATTCCATATGCTGTCACTGTTAATACAAACCTACTAACCCACATTAGTTGTTTCACTTGTTCTTGTCTGTTAGTAACTCCAATAATCTCATCCCCCTCACTCATAGCTCATATTCATCATTAGATAAAGGAACCATGTAGGTGTGTGGCGATTTATATGCCATGGTTATGACACTGAAATGTAAATATATTCAAACAAACTCAAGGGAAAAAGATCTGGGACGCCACCTACTAGATGTACCCCCCTCAAGTCCCATCCAACTCACTGAACCTTTGACCCTGGCAGCTGTGGTGCTGTAGCTAGTCAAATGTTTTCTGTGCCTTCCAGCAGGGAAGCAGTTAAGCACTTGATTTCAACAAGCACAGCAGCTTTTCATCACCCTCACTGGGAGAACCCATTAGTCCTGCGTGTTTTTACCCTCAGTGCCTGAGTTTTTGCTGTGCCATGCAGGCTTACTTCCTGCATTGTTTCTCCGGCCCCTGTGCTCCTGTGTTTGTTCCTGCCTGGAGCTGACCTCTGCCTGTTGGCTGTTTTTGTGTGCTTGCCATCCATTTCTGTCTCCTGCTTGCTGTTCACCATATGTCTTTGGACCTCTGTTTTGCCCCTCATGTCCTACACGCCTCCACGAATTCACTTCATTTTATGTTTTTCATACACTGTCTGTATTTCTTTATATATCTGCATGTTTCTAAAATTAAATCCTTGAAAGAACGTCACACTTATCTTTAGACAGCTGTTTTCCTTTAACACACAGATACCTTGTAAGTACTCTAGGTGAGGCAGATAGATATTTAATCTTTCTGTCTGTCCTTTTATCTATCTCTTTTCTGTCTGACCACATCTCTGTTTTGTAGCAGACACCAACAGGATTAAGGTAAATGGGTGCAGAAATTCAAGCTTTTCTCTACTCTGTCCTAAATTTAAAAAATTGTAGTGTGCAGCCTGCAAGTACAGTGAAGGAAATAAGTATTTGCTGATTGTGTAAGTTTGCCCACTGACAAAGACATGAACAGTCTATAATTTTAAGGGTAGGTTAATTTTAACATTGAGAGATAGAATATCCAAAATAAAATCCAGAAAAACACATGGTATATATTATATAAATTAATTAGCATTTTGCAGTGAGAAATAAGTATGTGATCCCTTTGGCAAACAAGACTTAATACTTGGTAGCAAAACCCTTGTTGGAAAGCACAGCAGTCAGACGTTTTTTGTAGTTGATGATGAGGTTTGCGCACGTCAGGAGGAATGTCCACTCCTCTTTGCAGATCATCTCTAAATCATTAAGATTTTGAGGCTGTCACTTGGCAACTTGGAGCTTCAACTCCCTCCATAAGTTTTCTATGGGATTAAAGGGTTTTGCCACAATGTAATGTTGACATGGGATCCTCCAAAATGGGTATTTAATCACTTTTCTAAATATATGTGATTGCAAAAAGTGAAGCCTCTGAGAGCTACAGCTTTCTTATAAGCCCTTTAGTTTTAATGACCGTTATACATTAGACACGACCATGATCACTGGAGAAGAACTGATCAGCGCTTGCATTTTGGACTTTCTTAATCTGATGACAGGGTAAAATGAAGAGGAGCTTGCAAGGACTGTGGGTGGAAAGATTGTGTCTTTTTGTCATAGGGATAATCCACTGTTGGGCTCTGTATCTTATCTTCAGACAGTGTAAATACAATTATACTTTTTTGATATTGGTAGTTTTAGGCTAATATTTTTTTTGTGTGGTTGGATTTCTCTATATATATTACTCTATTATTGGCCCCCTGCCACTGCGTCCTTTGCTCAGACCCCTCCCTCTTCCCACGGACTCAGTCACCGCTGTGTTTACTTTTCTACTAATCGAGATAACAGGGTAGGAAACACTTCTTGGGCAAAGCCCCTTTATTGGGTCTGGAGACTGCTAGGCCACTCATGACTTAAGTGTGCTTCTTTTGTGAGCCACTCCTTAGTTTGCCTTGGCTGTATGTTTTGGTCATGTCTTGCTGGAAGTCTCAGCCACAACCCATAGTGGTTTTATGTACCTGTTGCGGAGGGAAGGATTTTAAAGGTACATGTCCACCCATTTCTCCCATGTGATGACGTGAAGTAGTCCTGTGCCCTTAGAAGCAGAAACACTCCTATTATACATAATTGTTGTCCAACTCGTCTGTTGGAACGGTGTTCTTGGGTCATAGGCAGCATTTCTCGTCCTCCAAACACGCGATTTTAATGCCAAAAGCCCAATTTTTGTCTGCATCTACCACAAGCAACCTTCTCCGAGTTCACTTCACAGAATCACCAAGTGTTTATTGGCAAACTTCATATGGCCTGCACATTGCCCGGCTTGAGCATGGGGACCGTTGAGGGGCACTGCAGGATTTTAAACGTAATATGTGCATAAGTGAGTTACCAATGGTTTTCTTGTCCTTTGGTGACTTTGGTCACACTGTCTTGAATCATTAATAAGTTCCCGCCATGTAGGTTTAGACTTAAAGCTCTCACCATCCTTGCTGATGTAGGATAATCCCCACGAGATGAATTAATTGGCAGGGTGCCCCCCCAATTCTTGGGCCAGATTGGACAGTCAAGTTGATGTGGTAGTTGCGTCCGTGGACTGTTTCATTACTATGGCAACAACATTGTCTCCTCTCGTACCCTGCATTACCCAACGTTACTTGATGGTTTTGTAGCCCATGCCATATTTGTTTCAGTTCTATGGATCTTTTATCCTGTAAAGCCTTTTAGAATAGCCTCTTGGTCTTGCACATGGATTGTGGTAGGGAGGGTTTAGTGTCTGGATAAATTAGGTACTGTGACAGAGTACTTTGTTTATAAAGTGACTATTTACAGACAGATGTATTTAAATTGAGGGTTAAGTGGTTTGTAGGTATGAATTTTAATGGGTAGGTGGTGAAAATACTAGTTTATGAGGTTAGGGGGTGAATATCTTAGTTAGTTAATTGGTTTATGATAGTGTTTATTTGTATGATGATGGGAAATGGTGTTTTATCGGGAGTGGGTATATGTATGGAATGGTTTGGGAAAATTTATAATGAATTGAGAAATAAGAGATGGGTGTTTGGGAGATTGTTTTTGGTTTGGGTAGAGGTGGGGTGGAGTGGTATAATTATTAATTGGAGGTGTGCGCGAGAGTGAGCAGTGAGGGTCGTGCACACATGTATACTTATCTGATGTGGAAGGTTGGTAGAGGGTGGGTTGTATGTTGGTGGTAATAGTGGGTGTAGTAGGGGTTTTTGATGTGATAAAATGGTTAGGTGAAAGGTTTGAGAGATGTTGGTGGGGTTGTTTGTGGGTTTTGATAGTTAATTTAGTAGTAGGGTAGATTTTATTTTTTTTTAGATGAGATATGGATAATATATGGGGGAGGGAGGGGAGGAGGGGGTGGTTGGGGAGGAGGGATGATTATAGAATGGATGGAAATGATAGGAGGTGTTGGTTTTAGGGGTTGATGGATGAGTGGGTGGGGGGAGGGAAGAATGAGTTGTAAAATAAGTTAATTGCAAATATAGGAGATTCATTTGATTTCTTGTAACTAAACAGAAATTGAGTCCAATGCCAAAATGTACAAGGATAAAAGAAATATAGATCATATCTTGGTCTCTCCCAGAACATGAGATTTCTAGATATTTTAAAAAGATGTAAGATTTAAAGGGGGCATGTATTAAATTTGTCTAGGTCTAAGACTGTTGAATAGCAACCAATCAGAGTTCAGCTTTCATTTTATATAGTGCTCTTAAAAAGTGAAACGGAACTAGGATTTGGTTCTATGCAACAAAGAAATGTGTTTGAAGACCTAGACCTTTTCACATTACATATCCCAATCTTCTTAATTTTGCTCGAGAAGTGGACACATCTGTGTCCCCTTAATAAAATCACGGTGCCAGTTTTGTTTAACCAATAAAGAATGAAGAATATTTCCCACTGATAGAACTTGCCTTTAATAAAAGTCAGAGAGTTGTCTTCTGTCAAGTTATAAAAAATTCTCAGTTTCTTAGTTATATATGTCTGTGAAATGCTAGCGCTACTAAAGGTCCCATAAGGGTTGTGACTAAACTTTGTCAAAAACCCTGGGCAATTTATATACCCATTTACCTAATTTTTAACATTTACCAGAGGAAGACACTAGCAACATAGCCCCACTGTGCTAAAACGGTATACAGTGAAGGAAATAATGTAGGTGAGATTTAGGGAGGGGCGCCCTGCTGATTGTGTAAGTTTCTTCCCACTGACAAAAGACCTAACAGTCTATACAGTAGGTTTATTTTTAATGGTATATAGAGTGTTATTGACCCACAGAGAGGAGAGTGGCGCCCGCGTGGCGGTGTGTCACGCTGGGGAATAAATAACAAATACATTTTAACAATGAATAACTATCTTACAATGTACATCCTCATAAGAATAAAAGACTTGGTTATGCCCCACCAAATCAGGTGGCCCGCAATGTATTCAACAAGGTTTCCATTTCCCCAGACAGATTTTTTTCAGCATCCTGTTCCAGGACATAAGCAGTGGAATACGGCGTGTTCCATCCGTAGTCCAGTCGACTTGACAAATTAACGTGGGCCCTCCTCGAATGGCCTATACAAACGACAGGTGTCAACGCATGGAAGCTGCCACTTGTGAAAAATCAAAGTTACACAGGAAAGTACTCCCTGTCCGCCTGATCATCCAAAAAAAATTGTTTAATGGCTTTTCTCTGTGCATACAGTCGTCCAACATGGCGATGGAATTCCTGAGAGGGCGTGTGTGAAACTTGCATATCAGAGTGTGTTGGGGGAGGCGGTTCTGCCGCTAAGCAACTGAGATGGTGTTCTGCTTTGTACTAATTGGATAAAGTGCATTCACATTTCCTGGCCATTTTCAGAATTTCCCTGAGATCGGTGGAAGACTTCAGGAACCTTTTCACAACCAGATTGAACACATGTCTCCAACCATGCAGGGCGCAAGGGACCAACCCTCCTCGGTGCACAGCGCCGGACACCATTGTTCCCCCATTGTCCGTCACCCATGGTTCCATTTGCAGTTGGACAGGAAAAGCCACACATCGATTTTCTTGCTGCATGACCGAGGCGATGGTGTCCATTCCCCTTGAAACTCGTTCGCCCGAGGCAAGCCATGAGTAAGGTAGAGGGCTGGTGTGGTGCGTGACCACCTGCTGTGCCCTACACATGTGGTAGATGGAGCAAGTACTTGTGGAGTTTTGAGAGAGTGGTTGGTGGGTGGAGAAGGAAAGAGCGACATTGGCGCAGAGCCCGCAGTTGACAACGTGGAGGATAAAGCGGCGTCTCCTCGGAGTGGGGATGGAGCGGAGAGGGATGTTGGGTTGTTGCCTGGGCATGAAAGCACATTCACCCAATGGGGGCCGTAAGAGAGGACATGTACTGGCCCAGGCCGTATTTTTACAGCTCCAACGTCCGCGCTGCGTGCACCTTGGAACAAACAATAAGCTACAATGGACGGCCCACTTTCATGTTCTACATATTATGAATTGCTGTACTGCCTTTTTTTAAAAGGAAATTACGGCTTTGGAACACCGACGCATCGTCGGCTCCGCACCAAGCCAATTAGTTTCGTGATACGGGGGTTGAACCGGCTTGTGGTGTGCAGGAGTCCACCATTTGGGAAAGGGAGGACTGATCTAGGCGGCGGAGAGGCAGACAGGGGTTGGACATGGAAGCACGTCAGAGCTGCTGGCACGCTTAGGGATGGTTGGAAACGCATACGTTTCTCTTTTTTGCAAAGCCCGCGCGATCGACTGCTGCGCCCATGGAGAGCGTGGAGCACAGAGCATCTGGACCGAGATGATTGCGGAAGGAGGGTAGTAATAAAGCTATTGAACTGTGAGTTCTCAGAGGGTGTGGAGCCCCTTGACTGGACTTGGGGGAGCAGAGGTTGTGCGATGCGTGGCCACTGGGCACATTGCTGTTGCGCGGCAGCAGGATGGACACGCACATCTATCCACGTTTTCCTTCTCCCAGGCCACCGGATGGTGGTACGCTGCATGTTTTTGACATGCAGGGCCGTGGTTGCCAACGTATTCCCTTGCCACGCTTCACTTTCGCCCACCGATTCTACTTATACCCATATTCGGCTCCTCCGGTGTCTTAGCAAAGAACTGCCACACCCACCTGAGTAGCTGATATCACCAACGCCAACAGCTCTGCACCTGAAGGACCTACTGCCGCGCTGCCCAGTCTGCTAGGCCCCCTTTGCCGTACTTTTCAATCTTGTGGACCAGCGGAAGCGTGGTTTTTTGTCCCCGTGCCCGGCTTGCTCCCGACCCTCACACTCTGCTATCCTGTTTGAACTGAGGGGGGAGGGTAGGGGGGGGGGGAGGGGGGCTGGGGTGGGGGGCGGGACGAGGTGCACACACACACACACACACACACCTGGCTGCGCCCGCTGCCTGACGTGCAAGCTGACGCCCTCGTTCTCCTTGACGATGATAAGCCCTTGCTTCACCCGGCTCCCAATTTCGGTCGGCTAACATCATCATCAATGTTGTTTTCATCGTCACTGGGTCTTGGTCCTCGATCACCGGTCCTGGTATGCATGAGGCTGACGCCCACACAACAAGACCTTCCCCATGCCACTCTCCACATCTATACTTTGCGGCCCAACTGCAAGAAGCAGTGGATATAGGCCCCCATATCGGTCGCGTGCCTAAGTAGCTGCTGACTGCCTCCTCAAATTGTTCATCCCTCGCTATATAGTGGCGCTGAGCCCAACCACATAGTAGATCTCTGGATGAGGGTCCCGGATGGGGACAGAGGCGGTTGAGGACAGGTGAGGGCCCGCTGGACCCGCCCACCCGGGCCAGCCAACTAAGGGTTGTGTCCTGACGTTCCCATCAGACTCTTGGCTGGGGTTGTTCAGATGTCAGTCTTGAGTGAAGTGGGTGACCTATCTACCAATCAAGAAACCCCATTGGGTTGGAGCTAGCGCGTGAGTCTCTGGCTTCACGGACGATAGATGACAGCGGCCGTTGTGGCCTCACCAGAGTGACCCCTGCTGCGACGTCCGCCCTTGTGTGCTGAGACTCTGGGCCTGCGTCCAGGTAGTTTGTGCCACGGCCACTTGACAGGTAAGAGCCTGCCACCTCTCTGTCTGACATAACTGTTTGGTTTCTAAAATGTACAGACAGTAGGGTAGCCTGTTTGATGAAGAGATTGATATATGATAAATACATACCCTGTAGTTTGACTCCAAAGAACCCATAAACCCAAAAGCTAGTGAATAACCTTGAGATAAATTGTGCTCCACAAATGGGCAGGAAATGGGTTGTGTAGTGACTTGGGTGCGAGTGATACGGTGGGTGGGGTGGTGGTAGATAACGGAGCGGTGGGTATGGGGTGTGTGAGAGGTGGTGGTGAGCTGGGAGATAGTGGGAGAGATGGGGGAGTCAGCTATAACAGCAGCGTTAAGGGTTAACCTTCGATATTAATTATGTAGCAGAATTTCTTCTGTGGCCGTTGAAAAACAAAGTTCTTTTACTGAGTATCAACTGCAGAAAAACACTTTGTTACCCTTCTGATGTAAGTCGCAAAAGTATTGACATGCCACAAAACTAACCAGCTTTGTAACGTGTTACAATGTGTGTATTTTACCTACACATACAGAAAAAAAATTGTTAATAAACCTTCGCTTGTGAATTATGCTACCAGAAAAATTATTTTTGTGTGTGTGAGTAGGGCGGAGCGAGATGACTTGTTCTTTTAAGTCACGCGCCGAGCGGAGCGAGGTAAGAGCAAATCGCTTAATTAACCCCTGATTGTAAACTGCGCGCCAACAATTGACAACCACAAACACTACTTTGTAGCGGTGTTACGAATGGCTGTTTTTTTAACCTATACCTACAAGAAAAAAATTGTAATTAACCTTCCTGTGAATTATGCTACAGGAAAAATTTATTTTTTGGCGTGAAAGAACATTTATTTTAGTCAACCACAGCAGCAAAAACACGCAATTAACCCCTGGATAAATTGCGCCAATCAATTGAGCAACCACAAACTACTAGCTTTGTAGCGTGTTACAATGGGTGTTTTTTACGCTACAAACAACAAAGTAAAAAATGTAATCACTTTGCTTTGAATTATGCTACAGAAATACATGTAATGTTTTTGTGGCGGTAAAAAGACGTTTCTTTTGAGTCACCACAGCAGCAGACAACGCTTAATTTAAACCTGGATGTAAATTTGCGCAACACACACACACACACACACACAGCCAAAAATGAAGTGGGAAATTGTATTGTAAAAACGCTGTTTCTGTTATGTGTGTAGGAGGAGGATGAGATGACAGACGCGGGTGGATCGAGGAGCTGTTATGGGATGTCTCTCTCTCGAGTAATGTGGACAAGTATCATATGTGTGGTGCTGGATGCAGGGGGCGAGGGGTAGTGAGTGCATGGGTTTATTAATTCTATTTGTGTGTCATGTCAGTGGCTGGCACTGGAGAGACACTTAGCACTGTGGGGGGTCGGTAGTGAGGCACAGTGATAGTGCCTAGGTAGGGAACCGTGACCACAAATCAGAAATAGAACGTTAAATGAAAGCAGTCCTCTGAGATAAGCTGAATCGACCCCCACCAAAAATCAACTGTATAAAAATCATTCTTCAGTAAAGCTATCAACAACAGCCGCGGCAGCACCGTCCCAATCTTACAGTGAGACGGTAGGGACTCCTAGCGTCGCGCCCGACTTATATATGCGGGTTTACGTCACGAATACGGCCGGTCTCTGATTGGCTTCATCTCTGCACATGTCATGCAGGCTATGCCCTTCTTCCTCCCAGAGGATCTTGCCCCATGTAACGCCATGTGCTCGCAGCCATATTATCAATCAAAAGCAAACTACGTTCACCCGAAGTACCCCAAACTTCAACTTCGTTCAGAACCGAAGTTTTCCTGAAATTCTAAAAGAATTACACTTCGTTAGAATCAATTCGCCCATTTCTAATTATAGTATGTCTGCTCCTGAACTTATGGGACTCAAACTAGTTATCATGTGACAGTAGCTTTTTTGACAGAAACCCAGTTAAGATATCACATAAGATGCAGTTGTGATGTCATTAATTCAAGAAAACCAATTAGGCTTGGTCAGTTAAATATACCATTTCTTATTCATATCAAATAGCATATACAGAGTCCACAACTACTTATTATTATGAGCAAATGAACTGTAGAAGACAAACCTGGTAGTGCATGAATCCAGTCCACTGGTCATTCATTTATGATGTATTCTGGCTATTGAGCCATAGAGCTGACCAGCATATCACCTAGCTGCAACCTGCAGCTGCGAGGTTTTGGAAGATTCCACTTCCTTTCTCGAGCATGCGCTGTTGATGTGAGAGCTCTCTTTTATACCTGTTCATAGACATGTGACTGCTGCTTGATACTATGTATCTGCTACAGCAACATTCTAAGTAATATTTTAGGTTAAAAGCCTCATTCATACCTCTAGGAACTAAAGATCCAATAAGCCTCACGTTGCAGTAGCTTCGATCTACACTGATTATCGTCACAGGTGCTCACTTCAGTACGCACCATCTCAACTCATTAGTCCTGTGTCCTCTCTCATAAAAGTGCCTAGCCACTGTGGTCTATCCATATTTGTTACAGTTGTGCAGTTGTGATGTCATACCAGATGGAAACAAAGGAGTGATGTCACAGCTGTTAATCTGACCAACCCCCCACTCAGGCTATAGCTTACCTCTGCGACTCCCACTCATGAAGTCACAGGGGTTTAGCTGACTGAAACCCACTGTAAAATTACAGCAGCTTACCAGATTGAAAAATACATAGTGAAGTCATATTAACACCAAAGTAGCTACTAAGGATGACATTTAGCTAGATATAAACGTGACAGTACACAATACCTCCAAAACTTTAATTTCAAAGTAACCAAAACATGGTAATATTACTCATATTACACATATGAAACCAAAAGACAAGAGACATAAAGGACTGAATACCACTATCTTTAGTAAAAAATTAATCTTATTTGAAAATTAAAAAATATAAGCAAAGACAATAGACAAAAACAACAAGATACAGGTAGAGGAGCAGTGACAAACTTGAGCTTCAAAACCTAGTTCTAAATAAGAAAGATAATATATAGTAATATAGCTAGAGATGGGCGAATTGATTCTAACGAAGTGGAATTCGTTTAGAATGTCAGGAAAACGTCGGGTCTGAACAAAGTCGAAGGGTGGGGTACTTCAGGTGCACGAAGGGGGCTTTTGTGTGATAAAATGGCTGCGAGCACATGGCGTTACATGGGCAAGAACTCTGGGAGGAAGAAGGGTTAGCCTGCATGACATGTGCAGAGATGAAGCCAATCAGAGACCGGCGGGATTCTGTGACGTCAACGCACCATATAAGTCCGGGCGCGACGCTGGGAGCTCATACCGCTCTCACTGTACTGATTAGGGAAGGTGCTGCCGCGGCTGATTGTTACTGAAGAACTGATTTTTATACAGCGATTTTTGTGGGTGTCTCAGCTTGTCTCAGAGACTGCTTCTCTTAATGTTTATTCTGATTTTTTGGGGTATTGGATCTGAATCCAGTGTGCGTCCAGTGCAGCTGCATATACATTTTACTGCTATCTGCTCACAGCACATTGAATATCCAAGGGGGATCTAAGCCAGTTCCTGGTGTAGTCATTTACAGAAACAGCGTTTTTACAATACAAATCCCACTTCATTTTTGGCTGCTCAATTCTTTTGCGCAATTTACATCCAGGGGTTAATTAAGCGTTGTTTTTCTGCTGTGGTGACTCCAAGAAACCGTCTTTTTCACCGCCAAAAATTACAATTTTCCTGTAGCATAATTCACAAGCAAAGGTTAATTAAAAATTTTTCTCTTGTGTAGCGTAGAAAACACGCAATTGTAACACGCTACAAAGCTAGTAGTTTGTGGCTGCTCAATTCTTTTGCGCAATTTACATCCAGGGGGTTTAAATTTAAACGTTGTTTCTGCTGCTGTGGTGACTCCAAGAAACCGTCTTTTTCACCGCCAAAAATTCCAATTTTCCTGTACCATAATTCACAAGCAAAGGTTAATTACAATTTTTTCTCTTGTCGTGTAACGTAGAAAACACGCAATTGTAACACGCTACAAAGCTAGTAGTTTGTGGCTGCTCAATTCTTTTGCTCAATTTACATCCAGGGGTTAATTAAGCGTGGTTTTTCTGCTGTGGTGACTCCAAGAATCCGTCTTTTTCACCGCCAAGAAATACAATTTTCCTGTAGCATAATTCACAAGCGAAGGTTAATTACAATTTTTTCTCTGTTGTGTAGCGTAGAAAACACGCAATTGTAACACGCTACAAAGCTAGTAGTTTGTGGCTGCTCAATTCTTTTGCGCAATTTACATCCAGGGTTAATTAAGCGTGTTCTGCAGTTGTACTCAGTAAAAGAAAACTTTGTTTTTTCACCTCCAAAGAAGAAATTCTGTAGCGTAATTCATATCCAAAGGTTAATTAAGCCTGTTTGTGCTTTTATATTCAGTAAAATACACAGAGTTTTTAAACGGCACATACAAGTCAATTTTTCCTGCCCATTTGTTGAGCACAATTTATATCCAAGGGTTACCCAAGCTTCTTAGTGGGTTCATTTGGAGTCAAATACAGGTTGTGTATTTATCATATACAGATATCTTCATCAAACAGTGTCTGTACATTTTAGAACAAACAGTATGTCATACAGAGAGGTGGCAGGCTCTTCACCTGCAAGTGGCAGAGGCACAAAGATTCCTGGATCAGGCCCAGGTCACAGCACAGCAAGGGGACGTCGCAGCAGGGGTCACTCGGTGAGGCCAGAACTGCCGCTGTCATCTAGCGGCCGTGTGTTGTTCTTGATTGGTTGACTAGGTCATCCACTTCCTCCCAGATGACATCTGACAACCCCAGCCAAGAGTCGGTGGGAACGTCAGACACAACCCTTAGTTGGCATGGCCCCCGGGAGCGGGTCAGCAGCCTCACCTGTCCTCAACCCGCCTCTGTCCCATCCGGTTCCTCAGCCAGGATCTACTATGTGGTCTGGGCTCAGCGCCACTATATAGCGAGGATGAACAATATGAGGAGGGCAGTCATCAGCACCAAGGCCGCGACGAAATGGGCCAATATCCCCGGCTTCTTGCAGTAGGCGGCAGAGTATAGATGTGGAGAGTGGCATGGGAGGTCATGTTGTGAGGGGTCAGCCTCTGCATACCAAGACCGGTGATGAGGACAGCAGTGACGATGAAACACAAATAGATGATGATGTAGCCGACCGCACTTGGGAGTCGGGTGAGGCAAGGGCTTCATCTTCGTCAGGGGAAGAGGGCGTCAGCTTGCGCGCAGCCAGCAAGTGGGTCGTGTGGCCGTGAGTCAGCAGGATAGCAGCAGTGTGAGGTCGGGAGCCAAGCGGCCACGGGGTAAAAAACCGCTTCGCAGGTCCAAGAAAGTAGCGGGCACAGGGACTCAGCGAGGCAGCGCCGTCAGTAGTCACTCAGTGCGGAGCGTTGGCGGTAAAGTCGAATTTGCGGTGTGGCAATTTTACTAGACACCGGAGAGCGAATATGGGTAATGCAGAAACTGCGGGCAGAAAGTGAAGCGGGCCAGGGAGCTAATTGCACACAGCCCTGCGTCAACACATGCAGCGTCACCATCCGGTGGCCTGGGAGAAACGTGGCTCAGATGTGGTGGTCCATCCTGCTGCCGCAGCAACAGCAGCAGCGGCAGCGCCCAGTGGCACACATGCCATTGCAGCCAGTCAAGGCTCCACCACCTCTGCAGAAGGGAGCTGTTTCTCTTTGACATCATCTCCCGGTCCAGATGCTCCTGCTCCTCGCTACTCATGGCGCCAGCAGTCGTTCAGCGAGGCGATTGCAAAGAGACAACAGTATGCGTCCAACCATCCTAAGGTGCAGAAGCTGACCATACTCCTGTCCAAGTTGTTGGTGCTGCAGTCCCTCCGTTTGCAAATGGTGGACTCTGCACCGTTCAGAGAACTAATGGCTGGTGCTGAGCCGAGATGGAGAGTTCCAAGCCGTAATTTCTTTTCCCAAAAGGCAGTACCAGCAATTCATAAATATGTAGAACAGAAGATGGGCCAGTCCTTGAGCTTATCGGTTTGTTCCAAGGTGCACGGCAGCGCGGACGTCTGGAGCTGTAACTACGGTCAGGGCCAGTACATGTCCTTTACGGCCCACTGGGTGAATGTGCTTCCGGCCCAGGCACACCAACAACTTGGACAGGAGACGCCGCCTTCTCCTCCACGTTGTCAAACTGCGGCTCCTGCGCCAATGTCCGCCTCCTCTTCCTCCACCACCATCTCAGCCTCCACAAGTACTGCTCCATCATACCACATGTGTAGGGCACAGTGGTGTCAGGCAGTTTTACACCTGGCTTGCCTCAGCGAAGGAAGTCACACAGGGGAGAAACTGCTCCGCGTCATGCAGCAAGAAATCGATGTGTGGCTTTCTCCGCGCCATCTGCAAATCGGAACCATGGTGTCGGACAATGGGAGGAACATGGTGTCCGCGCTGCACCGAGGAGGGATGGTCCATGCGCCCTGCATGGCGTACGTGTTCAATCTGGTTGTGAAAAGGTTCCTGAAGTCTTCCCCCGATCTTCAGAAGATTATGAAAATGGCCAGGAAACTGTGCATGCACTTCATCCATTCCTGTAAAGCCAGGAACACCCTCCTCGAGTTGCAGCGGCAGAATGGCCTCCCTCAACACACTCTGAAATGCGATGTTTCCACCCGTTGGAATTCCAGCCTGCACATGTTGGACCGACTGTATGAACAGAGAAAGGCCATTAACGATTTTTTGATGATCCAGGCGGACAGGAGTACTCCCCTGTGTAACTTTGATGTCAGCCAGTGGCAGCTCATGCATGACACCTTCCGTTTGTTGAGGCCATTCGAGGAGGCCACGTTATTTGTCAGTCGCCAGGACTATGGGATGAATAACGTCATTCCAACTACTTTATTTTCCTGGAACAGATGCTGAAAAATCCTGTCTGGGCAGGGGACTGGAGGACGGGGGGGGGGCGACTACATCTCCGCGGGCCACATGAGTCCGCTGGGGACTGAAATTGGAGGAGGAGGAAGGACATTGGAGGCAGAAGCCTAATGTTCTGGTGTAAATGATGGATTTTCTACCAGGTGACAGAGACGAGGAGCAGCTGGAGGAGGTAGAAAGAGATGAGTGGAACCCCACGAGGCAGATGACCCGCAACCACCGTGGCAGTATACAGTGGAGATGGAGGCAGGGAGCCCCTTGGAGTCACTTGTGCAGATGGCACGCAGCATGCTGATTTGCCTGGCTAGTGACAGCCGAATAGTCGGCATCCAGCAGAGGGATGACTTCTGGCTCTCCACCCTATTGGACCCTCGCTACCGGTCCAAAATGGGAGCCTTTTTCCCAGCTTTTGAGAGGGAGGACAAACTCAAATACTATAGGGAAATCCTACGTAGTCAGTTGGCCGCTGCCTATGTGCGGCATCGTCCCTCCTCTGACAGGTCTGACGGGGGGGGTTCTTCAGCGCTCACGTACTACTGCCGCGGCTGCCGGGGGAAGGTGGGGGGGTTGGAGCAGTACCAGCTCCATCAGCAGCAACCTAAGTCTGGAGTCACTGATGAGCAGCTTCCTTCACCCGCCTAGTGAGGAGGGCAGTCGCCAGCAGCAGCAGGACCTGGAGCAGACCCTGAACCAACAGGTGGTGGCCTACTTGGAAAGCACTCTGCCACCCCATTTAGAAGGTCCGATGGACTACTGGGCAGCCAAAATGGATGTGTGGCCGCAACTTGCCGAGTTTGCAGTGGAGAAGCTGTCCTGCCCGACCAGTAGTGTGGCATCAGAGCGGGTGTTCAGTGCGGCGGGGGTCATCGTTACCCCAAGGAGAACCCGCTTGTCCACGGGAAATGTGGAACGACTGACCTTTGTCAAGATGAATCAGGCGTGGATTTGCCAGGATTTCCACACACCAATGCCTTAGGCGTCAGACTACATCAGCCATGACGCCTCACCCAAACTGTGAGAAATGAGTCTGGGTTCAAACTACCTGCCTCAGCCACTATTCTGATGCCGCCACCCGCCTGATGCCACACATCTGCTGACAGTTTCTCCATCTGCCACCAACCATCTTTACCAGGGACTGGTATTGCCACCCACCTCCACACTCTGTCATTGTGCCACTGTCTGACCTCATGCTGCTGCTGTGGCTGCTGCTGTGACCTCCACACTGTGTCATTGTGCCACTCTCTGACCTCATGCTGTTGCTCCTGCCGCCGTCACCTCCACTCTGTCATTGTGCCACTCTGTGGCCTACTCCAGTTTTTGCCACCTCCAGAATGTGATTGTGCCACTTTCTGACCTCATGCTGCTGCTGTGGCTGCTGCCGTGACCTCCACACTGTGTCATTGTCCCACTCTGTGGCCTACTCCTGTTTTTACCACCTCCAGAATGTCATTGTGCCACTGTCTGACCTCATGCTGCTGCTGTGGCTGCTGCCGTGACCTCCACACTGTGTCATTGTCCCACTCTGTGGCCTACTCCTGTTTTTACCACCTCCAGAATGTCATTGTGCCACTGTCTGACCTCATGCTGCTGCTGTGGCTGCTGCCGTGACCCACACTGTGTCATTTGTCCCACTCATGTGGGCCTTACTCCTGTTTTTACCACCTCCAGAATGTCATTGTGCCACTGTCTGACCCCATGCTGCTGCTGTGGCTGATGCCGTGACCTACACACTGTGTGATTGTCCACTCTGTGGCCCTACTCCTGTTTTTGCCACCTCCAGAATGTCATTATGCCACTGTCTGACCTCATGCTGCTGCCGTGGCTGCTGCCGTGGCCTACACACTGTGTCATTGTGCCACTGTCTGACCTCTTGCTGTGCTTGTGGCTGAATGCCTGACCTACACCCCTGTGTCATTGTCCCACTCTGTGGCCTACTCCTGTTTTTACCACCTCCAGAATGTCATTGTGCCACTGTCTGACCTCAAGCTGCTGCTGTGGCTGCTGCCATGACCTACACACTGTGTCATTGTGCCACTGTCTGACCTCTGATGCTGCTGTGGCTGCTGCCGTGACCTACACACTGTGTCATTGTCCACTCTGTGGCCTACTCCTGTTTTTACCACCTCCAGTTTGTCATTGTGCCACTGTCTGTCCTCATGCTGCTGCCGTGACCTACACACTGTCATTGTGCCCACTATTGGACTTTCCTGTTTTTGCCACCTTCAGAATGTCATTGTGCCACTGTCTGACCTCATGCTGCTGCGCCGTCACCCCCACTCTCTGTCGTTGTGCCACTCTGTGGCCTATTCCAGTTTTTGCAACCTCCAGAATGTCATTGTGCCACTGTCTGTCCTCATGCTGCTGCCGCCGTCACCTCCACTCTCTGTCATTGTGCCACTCAGTGGCCTACTACTGTTTTGCCACCTCCAGAATGTCATTGTGCCATTGTCTGACCTCATGCTGCTGCTGCTGCCGTGACCTACACACTGTGTCATTGTGCCACTCTCTGACCTCATGCTGCTGCTGTGGCTGCTGCCATGACCTACCATTGTGTCATTGTCCCACTCTGTGCCTACTCCCGTTTTTGCCACCTCCAGAATGTCATTGTGCCCATCGACCTTGGCTGATCTGCCGTGACCTGCACACTTTTCATTGTGCCACTGGTCTGACCTCATTGCTGCTGCTGTGGCTGCTGCCGTGACCTACACACTGTGTCATTGTCCCACTCTGTGGCCTATCCTGTTTTTGAAACCTCCAGAATGTCATTGTGCCACTGTCTGTCCTGAGGCTGCGGCTGTGGCTGCTGCCCGTGACCTTCCACACATGTGTCATTGTGCCACTGGTCTGACTCATGCTGCTACTGTGGCTGCTGCCGTGACCTACGCACTGTGTCATTGTGCCACTGTCTGACCTCATGCTGCTGTTGTGGCTGATGCCATGACCTACACACTGTCATTGTGCCACTCTGTGGCCTACTCCTGTTTTTACCACCTCCAGAATGTCATTGTGCCACTGTCTGACCTCATGCTGCTGCTGTGGCTGCTGCCGTAACCTACACACTGTGTCATTGTGCCACTCTGTGGCCTACTCCTGTTTTTGCCACCTTCAGAATATCATTGTGCCACTGTCTGACCTCATGCTGCTGTGGCTGCCGCCTTCATCTCCACACTCTGTCACTGATGTTGCCACCTGAGCCCTCAGCTTGTTTTTTTTCCAGCTGTCGCTGCCATGACTTTATCAGGCTACATTCCCCCTTTTGTTTTTTGGTCAGTTTTGCCCTCTTAAGTGCCCAGGGAATTTTATAGTGAAGCGGTTCTAAAAGCGGCGGCAGTCATCTGCGTGTCATACTAAAACACAACATTGTATGAAGACCAAACCAAGCTCCCTCTGCATATTTAAGCATGGCACAAGTTCTACAGCACCCTGCAGGCTCAGTGCAGCCTGGAAATAGCTGTTTTTTAACGTGATTCGTCCCGAAGTAATTCGGAACGAAGTTATTTTTTGCCGAGAAATCCGGCGAAGTGAACGAACCGAATTTCGGGAAATTCGTCCATCTCTAAATATAGCCAGTAGTTACTGATGCAGGAGTAAAGATGTATATAAGTAGTAATAGAATCATGACCTTACCCATCATAGATAGCTCCACTCTACACACACCTATCTCCCCAATGAACGCTTCACAATATGCTTCCTCAGGGACTATCATAGTGTACCTCTAAGAATCCCACTCATGAAGTCACAGGGGCTTGACTGACTGAAACCCACTGTAAAATTATAGCAGCTTACCGGATTGAAAAATACATAGTGAAGTCATTGAAACCCACTTGAGATGTCACAGCAGCTTTCCTTACAGACATGATTTCATGCTTGAATCCTATCATTATTCACAGAATCTTACCTAGAAGCAGAAAGCAACAGTGGCCCCTGTTTACGAACAGTACATGGGCTCCTTGTTGGCAGCTGCTAACTTAATGACAGCAGGGTAGCCCGCCTCATTCATGAAGATCTACAAAATCTGTCACCACTGTAACAATCTACCACCAATTGTAAGACATGGATAGAAAGGAGGAGCGCTGCATACATGTGATCTAAGAAAAATGAAGAATCACTATTGTTTTGGAGCCCTGGTGCAGGTATACAGAATGCACTTGCAGATTGTATGCCCACCTCTGATGTTCAGCATTCAGCTTCCAGTTCTCAAAGGCTTATGGGGAAAGAGCTGGAACTCTATTGGATGTAGCATTCCTTAAATCCCATTAGACTCACTGAGCCTTGCAATCTGAAAGAGGTTAAAGCCATGCCAGTTTTGTTCATCTGCACACAGCTGTTTTGTGGTGTTTGTTCCTCATCAGTGCAGAGTAGAACTTACTGGCTGGCTAGGTGAGAGGCATTGAGCTCAAAAGGAGGGTGGTATTTCATTAGGGAGATGCTCCATGTCCTTGTGTGAAAACTTAACGCCTTTATGCGCTACTAAATTATATTACGGTCAAAGGCTTATGGAAAAAGAGCTGGATCTCTTTAGAACCCTTAATTCCTGTAAGGCCATGTTCACACGGCTTAAACCAGGACGTATTTCGGTCCGTAATTACGCGCCGGAGTGCGCCTATTACGGGCTGAAAACGTCCTGGTCATTATGGTAATCCACAGCTCTCATAGTGAACTATGGATTATGTCTCCTCTCCCTGCTCGGCGAATACACCGAGGGGGGAGATAATTGACAGGTCACTTTCTAGCGGCGTATACGCGCCGCTAGCAATGATTGTCTATGGGCCGGCGAGGTGCAGGCCCCCCGCTCCCGCCCCCGGCCACACGGCGTAACTGCGGGACGTAATTACGCCCCACAGTTAACCCGTGTGAACATAGCCTAAGAGTTATCAACCAATTTTTTAAGAAACATGCCTCTTGTGCCTAACAGAAATCTAGCGCTGCTTACATCCCATCTATAGACATTAGACATGTATATAAAAAATTTTTGTTTTTGTAGTTTTCACAGTGCAGTTTCAGATTCAATGCTCAATGGAGATGAATGGCCACTGGACACCAAGGTGTTTATCATTTTGACTGAAAGAATATAGCTGCATGTGTCAGAACCTCCAGCACAAATGTGAACATAGTCTAAGTAAAGTCAAACACTTGTGTTATCCCAACACTGTTTAGTGGGATTAGGGATTAAATTTAGTCCAATTTGATTGATTAGTTTTAAAAAAACATGTGAAGAAAGGTAAAGACTACTAGGAAAAACATTGCTGTTTTAATTTTGCTTCATTTAGAGTTAAACAGTTCTTACCTCCTGCTTGTTTATACAAGCTACCCCAGGTTATTGACCACCTCTCTCTACTCGGGAATCCCTGGTTGGATTGGTGACATTACTCCCTGCTGTGTCTTATCAGCAGCACAGGGGCTTATTTATCTGTCTTTCTGATGAACTTTAACACTTTGGAACTCTGTAGTCTTGTGGCCTCTAACAGGTCTACCTAGGACTGGCAGAGCTGAAATGTAGAACCACCCACAACCTGAACTGGAAGTCCGATCCTAGGTTGGCTGTGAAGAGCTGGCTCTGAGGCGCAGCCTGATGGGAAAACTCCTTTCAGTACTTCCACACAGAGCTTGACCAAACATGTTGAATGCTGTTGCCACACAGATGAAAGTAAACAGTGTCATTGTACCTGAAACCAAGGGGTTAGCAGAATATAGACTTCAATCCTAA
Source organism: Phyllomedusa bahiana (assembly GCA_025379985.1). Taxonomy (NCBI): domain Eukaryota; kingdom Metazoa; phylum Chordata; class Amphibia; order Anura; family Hylidae; genus Phyllomedusa; species Phyllomedusa bahiana. The sequence goes on from JAODAL010019049.1 coordinate 61,838, forward strand.
TGATCTCACCGTCAATTAGCTAGAAGATTCAGGAAACCGTTATACATACAGTTTCCCTATTCTACAGTATCACCTCACATTTTTTAAGTATTGTATTATGTCTTTTTATGGGACAACACTGAAGATATGACACTTTGATGCAATGTAAAGTAGTCAGGGTGCAGCTTGTATAACAGTGTAAATTTGGTGTGTCCTCAAAATAACTCAACACACAGCCATCAATGTCTAATCCGCTGGCAACAAATATGAGTACACCCCTAAGTGAAAAGGGACAAATTGAACCCAATTTGCCATTTTCTCTCTAAGGTGTCTAGAGACCTGTTAGCGTTAAAATTTCTCAGGTGGGAATGGGGAGCAGTGTGTTAAATTTGGTGTTATCGCTCTCAAACTCTCTCATACGTCACTGGAAGTTTGGCATGGCATCTCATGGTAAAGAACTGTCTGAGGATCTGAAAAAAAGAATTGTTGCTCTCAGCTGAGCTGCAGCATGGTGGCCAAGATCATACAGCAGTTTAACAAGACCGGTTCCACTCAGAACAGGCCTCACCATGGTCAACCAAAGAAGTTGAGTGCACATGCTTAGCGTCATATCCAGTGATTGCCTATTCAAAATAAATGTATGAGTGCTGCTAGGGTTGCTGCAGAGGTTAAAGGGGTTGATGGTCAGCCTGTCAGTACTCTGACCATACGTCACACACCACATAAAATTGGTCTGCATGACTGTCATCCCAGAATGTAGCCTCTTCTAAAGATGATGCACAAGAAAGCCCACAAACAGTTTGCTGAAGACAAAAAGACCATGGACATGGATTACTGGAACCATGTCCTGTGATCTGATTAGACCAAGTAAACTTATAGGTGTCAATCTTGTTTAGCGGCAATAAGGTGAGGAGTGCAAAGACAAGTGTGTCTTGCCTAGAGTCAAGCATGGTGGTGGAAGTGTCCTGAAGTGGAGTTGTGGTTAGCTACAATTCATTGAGGGAACCATGATTGTCAACATGTACTGTGATATACTGAAGCAGGATGTATGCATACCGTTAAGGAGGTTATGGACTAAACCAACAAAACTTAAGTATACCTAAGCCATTTTTTTCTAAAATGATTTTATGATACTGAGATTGTCTTGTGAAGTTTTGACATTGCTTTTTTGTATAATAAATATGAAGTTTAAAACTGAAGCAAAGTTGAAAAGCCACAGAGAGGCTTAGCATGGAGACTATTGGCTTGTGAGGTATACGGTTACTTGAATAAAGTGGATGTTTTTTGATATAGTACAAACTGAAGCATAGCATTATTCTCTCCTTTTGGAAAACTGGGCCACATGGCAGTATGTCAACATGATACTGACCCCAAACACACCTCCAAGATGACCACTGCCTTGCTAAAGAAAAAGAGGACAGCAGATCTGAGAGTGTGAGAGCGAAAAAACATCAAATTTGACACACATGCTCCACATTCACACATGAGACCTTGTAACACTAACAGGTCACATGACACATTGGAGGGAAAATGTCAAATTGGATTCAATGTGCCCATTTTCACTTAGGGGTGTACTTTTGTTGCCAGTGGTTTAGACATTGATGGCTGTGTGTTGAGTTATTTTGAGGACACACCAAATTTAAACTGTTATACAAGCTGTACACTGATAACTTTACATTATATCAAAGTATCATATCTTCTGTTTTGTCCCATGAAAAGATATAATACAATATTTACAAAAAAGGTGAGGAGTGTATTCACTTTTGTGAGAGACTCCATATCAGAAAGCGTCCCGCTCATGAAAGAAAGATTCCAATATTAGATTTATGTTAGGAAAAAATTGTGAACGTCCTCATACACCACAGTAGATTCCAGAGTTATGTTAGTACTGATATATTCTACAACTTTGATAGAAATTTGTACCTGCATACTCTTTCTATGTTAATGTTACTAATAAAAAAGCAAGTTTGTATAGAAAATTGCTCTGTAGTAAGTGATGAGGTAGCATGCAAGTTTAAAACTTTATGCTGTAGATTTTATGCTGTGCTGTGTTATCTAAGTACTATAAAGCAAGTAGTCCATATTGACTTGTTTTATATACTGATACATTGTTTTTTCAGAGTACGCAGTAGTGTGTTTGCCATCTAGTGTTAAAACATGAAACTGCTACTAAGGAACTGTCCTTAGAATTTTCTGCATCTGTATTTTTATTAAAATCAATTAAAATGTTTAACCCTTTGTAATCTGTTTTATTAATACTTGAACTATAGTTCTGTTTTTAAGAAACGGATAATGGCATCTGGTTAATTGCAGTGAAATTACAGCTGTAACATGACTCGGGCTGAAAATCCAATGCTTCCTTGTAGGGATAAATTGCAAGTCATTTTGCAACCATCACAAAAATCCATGTCAGATTTGTTGCGCTGTTCATGGAATCATTAGTTTTACTTATTTTCTTATGCTTTTATAATAACCACATATTTCATAGCGAAATAGAAATGGTCTCTGTTTATGCTGGTTCTTTTTCCAAGTGGGGCTCAGTCTAATTTCCCCATCAAAAAAACTACAAAGCTACATTTACAGCTCAATGGCTGATAGATACCAGCAGCAGGCCTTCTATGCCCTTAGCGCATGGAAAGATGGCAGTTCCCGTTAATTAATAGCAATGCTCTGGGTACCAATCACACCCAGAAAAAAACCACATTATAACCATGGGAAGACGCAAAAAAATGCAACAATACCGATGAGAATTGCATAGGGATAAAGCATACAGAGGGTAACCCATCTGAAGAACCCATCGGGTATCAGCTTTATCCCCCAAAAACAAAAAAAAAAAAAAAAAGTTTGGGCAAGCCCCCCCACACTTAAAGGGCACTGCACAAAATACTTGTACCCTAACCCCCCAGTTTTTTTGGGCAAAAAGATAACATGCGGGGAAAAAAATAAAATTATGGGGATTAGTTGATACGTACTACAGAAAACGCAACCGAAACCCAAACGGCAGGCTCCTCAGTCTTGCGATTCCCTAACCTATCAACAAAAACAAAACAAAAAAAGGGGGACAAATTTTTACCAAAAAACAAAAAAGTACATTAACTCCAATGGCTGATAGATACAAGCACGGGCTTCATGGCCCTTATGCTTTGGGAAAAGATGGCGGTGCCGAAATTAATGGAAAAATGCTCTAGGTACCAATTCACACCCCCATGCAAAAAAACACATTAAAACCATGGAAGACTGAAAAAAATGCAACAATCCCTGTGAAATTGCATAGGAAAACGAACGAGGGAAACCCCACTGTACATAAAACAGCAAATTTTAGGAAACTTGAATTATGAAAATCCAAAAAGTATTCTGGACTGCAATTAACAGAACCACACCAGACAAATGAATAAAACAGAGCAATAAGATCTCTATCCGAAAGTACCAATATATTGCATAGTTGCCGACTTTGAACAATTGTGTTTAGGAAGATTGAGGTGTTACAGCAGGCTCGGACTGGCCCACAGACCACTGACCAGGGGAAACCACTGTTATGAACCAAGAATCAACTCCACTGGTGAGTCCCAGGAATCAACTACACTGGTGAGTCCCAGGAATCAACTCCACTGGTGGGTCCCAAGAATCAACTCCACTGGTGAGTCTCAGGAATCAACTCCACTGGTGGGTCTCAGGAATCAACTCCACTGGTGGGTCCCAGGAATCAACTCCACTGGTGGGTCCCAGGAATCAACTCCACTGGGGGGTCCCAGGAATCAGCTCCACTGGTGGGTCTCAGGAATCAACTCCACTGGTGGGTCCCAGGAATCAACTCCACTGGGGGGTCCCAGGAACCAACTCCACTGGTGGCCCCAAGAACCAATGCCACTGGTGGGCCCCAAGAACCAACTCCACTGGTGGGTCCCAAGAATCAGCTCCACTGGTTGGCCCCAAGAACCAATGCCACTGGTGGGCCCCAAGAACCAATGTCACAGGTGGGAACCAAGAACCAGAGCCACTGGTGAACCCCAAGAATGAACTCCACTGGTGGGAACCAAGAATCAACTCCACTGATGAGCCCCAGGTAACCCAGTCAGACGCTGTATCAGCAAATTTTTTGTAGCCCCTTCCTGTTGCAGCCAATCTTTTTTTGTCATGTTGTTTTTTTCCTCCCAGCCTTCCAAATTATATGAGGGCTTGTTTCTTGCATGTGAAGATGTACATTTTAGTGGTGCCATTGACCGTATATATATATATGTATATATATTATATATACGGGGATAGCCTTGGGTGGGCGGGGCTAATACCCACTCATGAATAAGCTGGACTCTTCTCTGGCAGAACAGGTCACGAACTGCTAGACAGAGTTTCTGTCACTGGCTTGTGCTGTCCTCAGCAAGGAGGGCATAACCTATGTGACAGGTTCTCTTTAGTGTGTAACAGGACATAGTTTCATAGTTTCATAGTTTCATAGTTTGTAAGGCTAAAAAAAGACAAGTCGTCCATCTAGTTCAGCCTGTTGTGCTAAGGTGTTGATCCAGAGGAAGGCATGAATAGTTATGTTTTATAAATCTTTACAGTGAATATGTATATTGATTTTAAGAGGGTTTTTATTGGTTTTGGTGTAACCTAATATCTACTTTACCATTCTGCATTTGTTTTGCTAAAGAATTAGTTACCAAGAGATGTAGACCTGTCACCTGCTGCAGGACTCCAAGCATATATAATTGAACAGCATATATACTTTTGTGTATTTCTAAATACAGCATTTTATTACACCATCGAAAGATAATATGTTTTGCTCATCAAAGGCTTCCTTTTTCTGTCATTTCCTAAGGATAATCCTATTCTGTCGAATGACAATTTGCGAGGTACTAAGCGGCTCAGCAAAAGCAATATCGACATCTCAGGAGTTTTGGACAATGGAGAACCCAGACCACCTCTACTAAGGAAACAGAGTGATTCTTCTACTTATGACTGTGATACCATCACACAGCACCATGCATTTCTGTCCAGGTACGTGTTGTTACAGTATGGTCTGAGTCTCGTTACGACACAACTTTTGTTTGAATAGCGCTTTATTGATATTAGGTTATTTTATCTTTTCTATTTTATGTTCATGTCATAATAATTCCTTTTCTAAGAAGGATCAATGATCTTAACCTGCAGGGAATCAAATTACTGTATGTGCCAGTCCATGGTGTTTGAGTGGCCCCCTGTGCAGCATAAGCAGCCACCAGTATTACAAATGGCACATGGTAGGTGTGTGGCCTGTTACAGATTTTGCATTGGGGTCTGGGATCTCTATGTTATGCATCTGGTTACCTAAAGGATTGATTACAAATATAAAAGTGGAGATTAAAGGGGTCCACTTAGTATTGTTTTTATTATGTATATAATAGAAAATTATAGCATTTTCTAATATACAGTGGGATGCAAAAGTATTCATACCCCTTTAATTGTTCCTCATTTTTAAATGTTACAGCCACAAACTTAAATGTATTTTATTGATATTTTATGCAATAGAGCAACACAAAGTAGAACATATTTGTGAAGTGCAAAGAAAATGATATGGGCTTTTCCAAATTTTTGCAAATTAAACCTGAAGAGTATGGCATGCATATATATTCAGTCCCCCTGAGTCAGGTCTGTGTAGGACCCTCTTTAGCTTCAACGACCGCTGCAGTCTGTTGGGGTATGTCTTTTCCAGCTTTGCTTATTTAGTGCCTGAAATTTTTGCCCGTTCTTCTTTGCAAAATAGCTGGAGCTCAATCAAATTGTTTGGCAAACATTTGTGAACAGCAATTTTCAGGTCCAGCCACATTTTCTCAATGGAACTTAGGTCTGGGCTTTAACTGGGGCGTTTTATTGCATGAATATGCTTTGATTTAAACCATTCCTTTGTAGCTTTTATGTATGTTTATGGTCATTGTCCTGCTGGAAGGTGGACCTATGCCAAAGTGTCAAGTATTTTGCTGCCTCTAATGGTATGTTCACATGGCTTAAAATGGCGTGTATTTCAATGCGCATTCTGAAGCGTATTGCGCTTTATACGCGGCGATATGCGCACAATTACAGTAACTCATAGTTCTTATAGAGAGCTATGGATTACGTGTCTTCTCATCGCGCATACAGTACGATCGTATTGTACGCGCGGGGGGAGAATTGACATGTCAATTGTTTGTGGTGGTTACGCGTCGCTGAAAATGCATGTCTGTGGGGCCGGCGCTGATCAACGCGTGGTTCCAAAACACCCAGCGTATTGCAGTGCGTACTATACATGTACTATACGCTCCACAATAAGCTGTGTAAACATAGCCTAACAGGTTTTCCCTTTAGGATTGCCCTATATTAAGCTCCATCCATCTTCCTATCAACTCTGATAAGCTTTCAGTTCCTGCTGAAGTAAAGCATCCCCATTGCATGATGCTGCCTCCACCATGCTTCACAGTGAGGATGGTGTGTTCAGGGTGATGAGCAGTGTAGGCTTTCCTCCACACATCATTTGCCATTTGCCAAAAAGTTAAATTTTTGTCTCATTTGACCAAAGCACATATTTCCACATGCTTGCTGTGTCCCCCACATAACCTTTTGAAAACTGCAAACAGGATGACTTAGGGCTTGCTTTCTTCCTGCCACTCTTCCATTAAGGCTAGATTTGTGCAGCACTTGACTAATAGTAGCACTGTGGACAGATTCTCTAACCAGAGCTATGAATCTCTGCAGCTCCTCTAGAATGATCCTGGGCCACATGGCTGCTTCTGTGATTAGTATTCTCCTTGTCTGGGCTGTTAGTTTAGGTGGACGGCTATGTGTTGGTAGGTTAGCAGTTGTGCCATATTCCTTCCATCTCCTACTATGGATGATTTGATTGAACAGTGTTTCCTGAGATTTTCAGAGTTTATTTTTACAGCCTAACCCTGTAATACACTTTGCTACAACTGTATCCCCGAGCTGTCTGGTGTGTTTTTTGGCAATCATGAGGCTGCTTGTTTACTAATATACTCCACCAAACCTTTGAGGCCTTCACAAAACATCTGTGCTTATATTGAGAATATATCACATATGTATTCTACTAATTATGTGACTTTAAAAGGCAATTAGTGAAACTGGATTTTATTTAGGGGTATCAGGGAACAGGTAGCTGTATTTTAATGATATTTAAAGTTGCTTCAAGATAAAGCTGCATTTTTAAGGGCTCTCCAGTTAAGAAAACCTGTTTTAACATACTTGTTTAGGGAATTGTGGTTTAATAGAAAACAGTCCCTTGTCCATTATCTTTGTCTCTTGGCCAGAGTTGTGAGCCCATATCAATAGTATCTCATTTTGGAGGAACTGTCCTGTTCTAAATCACAAAAACTAATGATACTTTTGAAAGAGCACTTGTAATACCCACTATCCCCAGTGGTGACTCTGCAGTGAAAATGAACAGTTAATGCCAGGTTTTTCTACAGATACAAATTACAGCTGAATGCTGGGAGTCTTAGCACAGTAACACTTAGCGATCTGCTTAATATTAAGAGACTCCTTTAGCTAATATACAGACTATCCAAAGGAAAGAACTTCTTTAAGCTTCCAGTTGACTTTGACACTTGGGTTACCCTTAAATTATTACATAGTTAGTGGGGTGGGGGAAGATGTGGATGAATGGAGGGAGATAGGTAGTTTTTAAAGCTTAGTTTCCCATATTGATATACAGATTGACCATTTGTTTCTCACCGTTTTCCTTTTTTGCGTAGCATCCATTCAAGTGTTCTGAAGGATGAAATGGACTTTCCCAGATCGGGCAGCTCTAATCTTTGTGAAGAAAACCTGGGTCGCTTTGACTTTGAGGTGTCAGACTTTTTCCTGTTTGGTTCTCCACTGGGCTTGGTATTGGCTATGAGAAGAACAGTTTTGCCTGGATTGGATGGTAAGGATGTCACTATTCTGCTATGAAAATAACTAGATATTGCTACATTTTCATTCATTATAATTACTTTATAACTTTTCTGTTGCCTGTTATCTAATAACAGTAACTAGAAATAAAAGATAAAGAATAAAAAAGTAATGAATGAAATAACCAAGACCTAAGTGTTTGTCCTATTTTTTTGGTGGTACATTGATTTTTGTTCATAGCATTGCCAAAGCATTGTTTTCCAACCTAAGCTAATTTGGGAGGTTCAATTATATATTGTAAATCTGTGGAGTTGAGCTACAATGCTTCATCTATAACATATGTTTGAAAAATAAATTTTTATAAATTTTTTTTTTATTTAGTTATGTGTTTAAGGTAGGTTAGTGATATTCACCCCTTTTTATATTATTGGGGTACCAGGAAATTCATTTACATTTTTTATTGGAACAGGGCAACTCCTTAAATCAAAACAGTATAATATAGATATAGTCTCTTGAAGAAAAACATACTGTGCTTTTGAATTCCCTTTATTTGCCTGTTGTATTTGCTTGACCTCTCTTTTGTGTGTTCTTCCGTCTTGTCAGTTTTAGTGTTTCACTTTACCCAATGTAGGGACTGGTGTCCAGTTGTTGCCATCCGTCTAGTATAAGGCTGGCGAGTAGGCAGGGACAGTGTTGTGGGCCTAGCGCGAGGGCTCAATTTTCTGTCTTTCGTGTTCAAATTCTAGGGTCCCTCACAAAAATATATACTAAATTTCTGGTGCCCCAGTAATAAAAATAACCTATATTCACCTTCCTCCGTTCCAGCATTGGGTCTCTCTGGTCTTCTGTTATTTTGTTCTTCTGCCATGCAGGGACGCCACCACTGTAGCAGGCACATGCCTCTGCTTACATCACTGTTCAGAGCTGCATTGGTGATGTCCCCATTTGGAAGAAAAAGTAAACAGTAGACCAGAGAGACCCAGGAATCACATGGCCACCAGGAGCTTAATGTTTATTTTTTTAAAGGAACAAAGTCTGAAATACATCACCGGGAGGCAAACCGTTAGCTAAGGGAACTGTTGTTGGTTTAGAGTAGTAGGCTTTGATGTTCTAGCCACATTGTCAGTGAGCTGTCGCAAAGGCCAGTAGGATATTGGCATGTATAAAAAAAAGTCATTGACATGTGGGACAGGAATGTAACATCATGCTATACAAAGGATTGGTGCAGCTGTATCTGGAATATGGAAAGTGCTGTTCAGTTCTGGGCTCCAGTTTATAGAAAGGATGTACTGGAGTTAGAGAGAGTACAAAATGAGCAACCAAACTAATAAGGAAAATAAAGCATCTTGGTTATGAGGAGAAGTTAATAGAATTGAACTTATTTAGTCTTGAGAAAAGACAGCTCCAGGTGACATGATTAACTTTTATAATTGGCCCCTATAAAAAGTATGGGGGAAAGATGTTTCATGTAAAATGCCCTTAAAAAACAAGGGCACATTCCCTCCATCTGGAGAAAAACTGAGTCAATATCCAGCGGAGAAAAGTATCCTTTACCATGAGAACTGTGAATCTGTGGACTAGCCTGCCTGAGGAGCTGGTCACAGAACGAAAAGGTGATGGCTTCAAGAAAGGCTTAAATAATATTAATACTTCCAGAGTCAGTCGGATGGCAATTTTGGGATCAGAAATAAAATATTTCTTAAGGACAGATTGCTTACCTTATGGGTTCCAAAGTCTTCATCAGTGAGGGAAACACAGCTTAAAAATTCCCTCTAGCCGTCCCTTCATCCACATCTTTCCCTACCGTTGGTTTAACTTTATGTCTTTTTTTAACCTTACTATGTAACAATAAGGCCGTATTCACACGGCTTATTTCGGCGTGGATTGGCGCCGTACTGCGCACCGGATTTGCGCTGCACTACCGTGCCAAAACGTCGCAGTAATTACGGTAATCCACTGTTCTCATAGAGAACAGTGGATTCCATTGCTCCTCCCCGCTCTGCGAATCCGCCGGACGGGGAGAAACTGACATGCACATTATCCAGGCGCAATATGCGCCATGGATAATGCAAGTCTATGGGGCCGGCAGGCGGCTCCCCTGCCGTGCTCCAGCCCCGCCCCCGTCCCGCCCCTTATTCAAGCCGTAATTGCTAGCGCAATCCGGCTCGCAATTACGGCTTGAATAAGCCGTCTGAACATTGCCTAAGAGATAGCTTTCTGTGCAGACTGTCGCTAAAGGTTCATGGGCTGAGCATCCTGCCGGATTTATAGGACATTGGGTCCTGATGGAAAACCAATAGCTTTGGTTGTACATTTACATAGATTAATTACAAGTTAAAGGTTTTGAAAAAAGACACGTGCCCAAATCAAGTTTCAACAAAGGGTGGGGGAAATGTGGTAAGGGGAGAGACAAGGAATTAAGTCAGTCTCACCACTGGTTAATTACCTTGGACCCACAAGGCATGAATCAATTGCTCCAGTGTAGACCATATCTCTGACCCAGAGCCCCACCAGTCAGGATCCAGAATTTACATGGCTACGTACGCATTAATATTCTTTAGTTCCAGGTAGGTATCTAAGCCTTTCTTGAAACTCTCTACAGTTCCCGCCGTTACCAGCTCCTCAGGTAGGTATTCCACAGATTCACAGTTTACAGTGAAGAATGCTCTTCTCCTCTGGAGATTGAATCCTTTTTTTTCTAGTCGAAGGGAATGTCCTCTTGTCTTTTGAGGGGCTTCACTTGAAATAATTTCTCCCCATACTTTTTGTAGGGGACCATTTATAAAATTTCTATAAATTAATTATCTCCCCGGAGCCGACTTTTCGCAAGACTAAATAAGTTCAACCTCTCCTCATAACTAAGATGCTCCATTCCCCTTATAAGTTTGGTTGCTTGTCTTTGTACTCTATCTCTATTACATCTCTTCTATAAACTGGGGCCCAGAACTGAACAGCATATTTAAGTGAGGACGCACCAATGCTTTGTCGCGGTAGGGAAATTACATCCTTGTCCAACGAGTCCTGCCTTTTTTAATTTCACGCCAATAACTTACTTGCTCTAGAGGCAGCTGATTGACATTGCATGCTTTCTGTAGTCTATGATCTACAAGAACGCCAGATCTTTCTCAACAAGCGATTCTCCCAAGTTTTTCTCCCCTAGACATATGATGCCCGTAGATTATTTCTCCCAGATGCAGAACCTTACATTTATCCACATTGAACCCCATTTGCCAAGTGGATGCCCAAGCACTCAGTGTGTCCAGGTTTTGCTTGCAATTTATGAGCACTTTCCATAGATTGCACTACCTGCATGTTGGTGTCATCTGCAAAAATTGAGACGGTGCTATCGATCCCTTCTACTATATCTTAATAATAATTTAAAAAAGAGAGGA